>ML803296.1:200589-215886 GCA_009831015.1 Picea engelmannii
AAGTATGCAGCAGACATCATCAAACGGTTTCGCATGGAAGGATGCAATCCAGCAGAAACACCCATACCTTTAGGCACAAAATTAAGCAAGAATGATGAAGGTCCCACAGTGGATTCTACTTTATACAAAAGTTTAGTAGGCAGCTTGTGGTATCTTACAGCAACTAGGCCTGACATCATGTATGCAGCGAGCCTTGTTTCCAGATTCATGGAATCACCAAAAGATTCTCATTGGAGAATGGCAAAACGAATTTTGAGATACGTTGCAGGAACTCTCAATTTCGGTTTATGGTACACTCAATATGATAGTAATCAACTCTTTGGTTACACAGATAGTGACTTTGCAGGCAGCCTAGATGACAAGAAAAGCACATCAGGATATGTTTTTCAACTGGGCACAAACCTGATTTCATGGGCATCGAAGAAGCAGCCAATCGTATCAATATCTTTTGCAGAGGCAGAGTATGTAGCTGCTACCTCATCTTCATGTCAAGCTGTATGGCTGAGAAGATTATTGAAAGACATGTCACAAATAGAAAAGGATCCAACTCCTATCTTCTGTGACAACACATCAGCAATTGCATTATCCAAGAACCATGTGTTTCATAAGAAGAGTAAACACATTGACACTCGGTTTCATTTCATACGCGAGCTTGTCAATAATGGTGACATTGCACTACAATTTTGTGATTCTCGAGATCAGCTTGCTGACATCTTCACAAAGCCCCTAGGAAAGTCAGTTTTTGACTTCCAGAGACAGCACTTAGGCATAGTCAGTGCTGCTGATTGTAACTGTTGAGTCTAAGAGGGAGTGTTAAATATATTGTACCCTCAAGAGTATGACCGTACACTGCCAGCTGTACTGGACAGTTGTACTTTCTATTTATGTCTTGCTTGAGCATATATAAGCTCAGCTATTTCCTATTGTTTAGCTATCTTCTAAGTTTTGTACTTCTTCTGTACTTCTTCATACATTTCAATATATTGTTCTATTCTCTTCTCTCTGCATTTCTCTTTGCTTCACAATTTATCAACTCTGCGGCCCTTTGCAACTTGCTGGCCTATCTGGATGCCTTGCTGACAGCTCATGCCTTCTCTTGGAGGCTAGTAGCCTGAATTGGCGATTGTCAGTCTGTGATCCTTGCCCTCAGCCACTCTCAACCCCCCGAGCTAACTTATGTCCAGTGCCAATCTTCCGACGAATAACACCACCACCATTGCCTTACCTCCTCAACCCTCTCACCGTCACCTTCAATCTCCCACCGACACCCTGCAATTTGTGACAACGCTGTCTCTCAGCACTTGGCGGCTGCTCACTCATCCTCGACTCTCTCACTCACCCTTTCTTAGCCGCACGACTCTGCTAACTCACACCCCGCCGATCGTTTCTTTTTTACCCTGCTTTCGACGCCTGATCATGTGCTCCGTCTGCCGCTCCTGCTGCCTGGTGGCTACAACTATCGACTATGGCTGCCGACCTCACCTTACGCGGACCATAGTCAAATCTACTGCCATCTCCATGCAGATGCTCTTGTGGGTGGCTCCACGCTCCAGACCTACGCGCTCTCTGCCAAATTTCTTTTCGGCTGTGACTACAAAGACGACAGTTGGCCTTCTGTCGCTCGACCTCAGTAGTTGTCGATTGCTACTTTTCACTCCTAGCAACTCCTCTTCACTACTAAGAACTCCTCTTGATCCACCACACGACTCTCTTCAACCACCAATTCACACAATTGGCGGAATTTCTCAGCATATAGTCGTCACTTCTTCTACGTGACTATACAGATATCTGCAGCAGTGCAACTGTACTATTTGTACGTTGTACGACAATCATACAGATATTTGCAGTAGTGCAACTGTACTATTTGTATGTTGTACGACAACCATACCGTACAATTGCCTTTCTTTAAAAAAAAAAAAATCTTCAAATTTACTTTGCAGCTTAGGCCTGCATATAAAAAATTTCGCTGCAAATAAATCGTCAATAGAAATCTGGCTTCCTTCAGAGTCTCATACCATGTTAATTTCTCTTCACGTAAATTTCTCTTCACGTAACACCCGACCATTAATTCCAAACAAAACACATTTACTGAATAATAGTACAGCTAGGTTATTAATGATAAATTTAGCGGAAGCATTAAACCAAAACCAAACACATTTGAACATGTGATCTCGAGTAAATACCCATGGAAAAACCTTTGCAGAAAAACCAAATTTGTGATGATTTTATTGGTATAAAATCAGGGCTCTCGATAATGACACTTCAGAGGAAATACAAATCAACAAATAGCCAAGCCCTACAAACCTCAAGATCGACACTTTAGAGGAAATACAAATCAACAAATAGCCAAGTCCTACAAACCTCAAGACCAGTGCTTCGATCTTGTTGGTTGAACACTTGAATGTTTACTCACTCTTTGTGTACAATCACTATGTTTTCTCCTCCCACTTAGGCTACCTTTTATAATCTTGAGATTTGACCAAATCAATCACTAACCAAAACCCTAGATTTCCAAAGTGATCAAAGGTCGAGATCTAATCTCACTTTTATTTTTAGATCCAATAGCTAAGACTTAATTTAAGTCACTTAAATTAATAATGCCAAAAACTTAGGCATTTAACTTAATTAATCTCCATTAATTCTAAAATGACATTTACTTTAATTATTCACTTAATTAAGGTGAATTCTCTAAGTCCTAAGAAGCATTAAACAACTTCCACATGCTAGACACAAGCCAACGTGGAAGTACATGTCTGACGCTACCAAAAACATCCACATGTAAAAACACATAAAAGTTACTAATTGTGTCAGTTTTAACAAAAAAAATAGTGCATCAACATTTGATGTCAATTCTTGTCTTTTGACTTGTAACGTAACAATTTCCATATGGAGAATAATCTTTCTTCCGATGTTGTTTCGAGGTTTCTTCATAAACAAATTTGTTTTTAAAGTTTGTGGGAGTTTGTTTTGAGTTTTGGCAAAAATGTCTTTCAAGCTGCTGACACTTGAGGTGCTAGGTGGTGGGAGTTTGTTTCAAGTTTTCGCTAAACTGTCTTTCAAGCTGCTGATGCTTGAGGTGTTGGCTGGTGGTTCTAGGCTGTGGTGCAAATGGCTTCTCTGTAGTACATAGTTTTCATCTTAATTGTGATGTTTTCTATTTCTAATTTTTTTAAGTGATCCCTCTTAAAGATGTATCTTTCCTGGTTTTGTTTTGACATAACACCATGGGAAACAAATATAATTTCCTATTTTTCACCCCATCTTGAATTCTCTCTTTTTCAATTATGCTTTAAATGGTGGCATATTTTATTATAATAACTTTTTCAAATATAAAATGTTATAACCCATTAACTGTAATACTCTTCATTACTCTGGCAGATACCATCATTTCACAATGATTCTCATAGCATCATATGTCAATATTCCAAGCTGAATCTCCCAAAATGCTACACTTAATCAGAATATATGTCTAAACCAATGCAAAGGTGATATTGCACATTACAATTCTCATTACGAAAACCTATGCCACATTAAATGGCTTGTTACCCAGTGACTCCATTGGAACAATGCTCATACTCAGAGTGACTGTAATGGTTGGCATCTCTCGTAAAATGATGTTAAAGATGAATCTGTTGTAGTTTTTTATTGTTATTTTTGAGCCAACATACCTTTTTTTTTTACATTAAATGTCGGATGTGATTTTTTTTTCATTTTCTTTTATAAGTGTTACTTAGATATATGTAAACATAGATCTCTCTCACCATGGACTGTAAGAGCACCTCATTTCTCTAGGTGCAATCAAATGAATGTTCAGGACATGTGCTACTTATAATGAACAAGTGTTGTCCATAACCCAAATATGTGTAGGGAATGTGGCAGTATACCAACATACTCTCCCAAATTTTCTTTATGATTGTGCATCACATGTTTCAATACAAATTTCATATCAGGCACATACCCTGTTGAATTTGTCTATGAGACACAATCTCTACTTGCATAATTTTGTAGGTTTATGGATCTGGTCTGTTTTCTACAAGAAAAGAATGCACCCGTTTATTAACCTCAATCCAACTGCATCCAGGCATCTTTTTTATGCTCCTATCTTTCATCATTTTTCGCACCTTTTCAATATCATCCCATCTGCCAGCTGCAGCATAGATGTTTGATAGCACCACATAAGGTGCGGCATTTTGGGGGACTAACTCAAAAAGGTGCTCTGCAGCATGTTCTGCTAGCTCTGTATTGTTATGTATTCTGCAGGCACTAAGCAAGCAACTCCACACTGAAGCATCAGGTTTTATAGGCATTTTGTTAATGAAGTCTTGAGCCTCATTCAGTCGCCCTGCACGGCCAAGAAGGTCAACCATGCAGCCATAGTGTTCCATTGTAGGGACAATGTTATAAGAGTGATTCATGCAAAGAAAGTACCTCAACCCCTCATCCACGAGGCCTGCATGGCAACATGCAGACAATACGCAGAGGAAGGTGACTTGGTCTGGGTATATGCCAGAGTGTTGCATTTGTTCAAAGAGTATGAGGGCCTCTTGACTACAGCCATGCATAGCATATCCTGCAATTATTGCTGTCCAGGAGATGGTGTTCTTTTGATGCATTTTGTCAAATATATTGCGTGCGTTCTCTATGCTACCACATTTGGCATACATGTCTATTAGGGAATTTGCCACAAACACATCGGAGAGAAAACCATTTCTTATTATTTCTTCATGGATCTCTGAGCCATATTCCAGAGCTGCCAAATTGCCACATGCTGAAAGAACACTTGCAAAAGCCTTTGCGCTTGGTTTCAAACCAGCCAGCTGCATTTGTCGAAACAGATTCAGGGCCTCCTCCGCATGGCCATTCTGTGTGCACCCAGCAATCAATGTCGTCCAGGAGGCTAAGTCTGATTCAGGCATTTTTAGAAAAAACTTCAAGGCCTCATCAACATGTCCATTCTGTAAATATCCTGCCACCATAGCATTCCACGAAACTTTGTTTTGTTCGGGCATTTTCTGAAAAACATTGAGTGCTTCTTCCATATTCCCGTTCTGGGCATAAGCTGCAATCATTGCAGTCCAACAGACTACATCTCGGTGCAGCATTCTGTCAAACAACTGGCACGCATCTTCTATCCTCCCACATTTTGCATACATGTCTATGAGGGCACTTTCCACAAAGGCATCGGACTGAAAACCACTTCTGATTATCTCCTCATGGATCCCCATGCCATGTTTCAAAGTCGTGCAGCTGGCACATGCTGGGAGAACACCAGCAAAAGTATTCAAATTCGGCTTCACACCAGACAATTGCATTTCTCGATAAAGCTCCAGTGCCCTCTCATCGTGTCCATTTTGAGCATACCCTGCAATCATTGTAGTCCATGAGACTACATCTCGCTCTGGCATTCTCCAAAACAAATTCACTGCCTCATCAACTTGCCCATCCCTCACATATGCTGCAATGATTGCATTCCATGAAACCAAGTTCCTTTCCGGCATTGCATGAAAGAACTTCAGCGCCTCATCAACATGCCCATTCTGGGTACATCCCGCAATAACAGCATTCCATGAAACCACATTCCGCATGGGCATTTCCTCAAACGTTTTCATTGCCTCCTCAACGCACCCATTGCGAGCATACCCTACAATCATGGCATTCCACAATACCACATCTCGCTGACGAATTTCGTCAAACACTTGGCGTGAATCCTCTAAACTTCGGCATTTTGCATACATATCAACAAGGGCACTGCCTACAAACACATCTGATTGGAACCCACTTCTAATTACCCCAGCATGGATCGCTCTGCCCTGGTCCAGACTACCCATTGCAGGGAAAACGCCAGCAAAGGTGAACTGATCAGCTTTTATTTCCGTCCATTGCATCTGGCGAAACAGTGCCAAGGACTCCTCCACAAGCCCATGCCTGGCATAAGCCGAGATCATTACAGTCCATGAGAAGGCATCTCGTTCGGGCATTCCATCAAAAACCCTGCGAGCCTCCACTAGGCTTCCACACTTGGCAAACATGTTGAGCAGCGTATTATACAGAAACCTCTCTGGCACAAACCCCATCTGAGTCATGTGGGCATGGACTGATCTTCCCTCCAAAATAGCTCTCTTCTTACTGCATTCCTGCAGGAGACATGCGTATGTTAAAGAGCCTGCAGGCTTCTCCGAAACCTGTAAAACATGCAGCGCTTCTTTCAATTGGCCCTGCTTGCATAGCCCTCTCACATCGTCGTCCGTGGAAATGTGGTTAGCGGTCGTGTGCATTTTATAGCCACCAGAGAAGATCATGTTTTTCTGCTGTTTGTTTAACGAATGTGATCTCACCATCGTCCTTCCTCTTCTGCTGAATGAAAACATAGGTTCGTCTGAGAGACACCATGAGCGATAAAAGAGACGTTACAGAGATCACACTGGTTAGCCAACGCAAGGGATTTTACTCTCATGTCGCCTTCATTGTGGTTGTCAATGCTTTCCCTGGCTTCGGCACTATCAGTGATCTCTCTACTGGCAAAAGAGAGCTCGTTGTTTTGTTTGTCTAAACTTCCCGGCAGAACACCACAAGTAATATTTGCGTGTATATCATTTTCAATTTCTGACTTTTATTATAGTTACCAAAGAAATTTTCATAACAATGATGTTATGTTTATCCTTGAAAAGGTACAGTGGATAACGCGTTCGGTAAATACTTCTAGTAATATTTAATTTAATTATTAATATATAATGTATTATTAATATATTAATGTATTTATTTTATTGAGATTGAATTGTGTATGAGTTTTTTAAATATTATTAATGCTTGTATTTTCTCTTGATTTGTATGTGAGTTTTGGAAATGCTAAAAACATTTCTAAAACTCTTACAATTTAATCTCCAAAAAATACATGCATTATGATGTTTAACAATGAAAATCTATCTATTCAAATTATTAATATATTTTTTATTTTTATAAGAATTTTTAAAAGAAGGTAGGGTTTATCTATGTTGTAACGATATATGGAATAAGAAGGTAGGGTTTGCTCTATGACAACTCTAGTTTTGCCATGCGAGAACCCTAGTTTTCCTTTGTGCCAACTCTAGTTTTGCTATATTGAAACCCTAGCAATGTCGTGACAACTCCTTAGCTTGATCTCTAGCTATGATCATGTTGTGAGACATGACATTTCTGTGGATAACATTAAGGTTTTAGATCGTCAGGTGGATGGAAGTAGGCTAGATTTAAAGACATGAATAAGAGTCAATATTCGTCCACCCCACCATCAACTCACACGAGGCACCATACACATGCATTGAAGCTTCTTCTGTCCTAGCGAGAGATGAAGGCATGTAGATCACCAAGATCCACAACTTGTTGCATGGATTGGGACAAACAGATAATGTTTTGCAACTCAGGGGATTTGAACATCAACAATACACTAGATCTCCTTGAGGATCGTCGATAGATCCTTCTCTTGGCATGACTGTAATCCATGGTAAGTTGACTTGTGACATTCCGGTAGTTTATGCCAATGAGCAAGTCGTTTCTCTCTATGAAGGGATATTGGATGGAAAGGAATCTGGTAGCAGTTTTATTGATGGCAAGATTGGTTTTACAGAACTCCGAAGTGGTAATCCTCCAACATCGCGTGTGACTCCTTTTCATAAAAAAACATAAGGTGGTGAAAAGTAGAGGTGGAGGAGTGGATTTAATGGTTGGAGACAATCTCAAGGTAAGTCAAATTGGTGATTTGGATCAAGGTCGTGTGATCGTTGGTAAGTTTGGAGGGAGATGCATGGTGGTCCATACTATGGAATCATGGATTGAAAGAATTGGTTTCCACAGTTGGGTTATAGTCTGATTTTTCACATGCTATCTTGAGGTTGGATTGGGATCGTTTTGAATTCCAAAGATGATGTAAAGATACTCTTATTGAGCAGATGGTATTGGAATCACCATCTTTTTCGTGCCAAACCATGGCATCCACTGTTTGATTCATGTGAAGAAGTTTTAACAAGCTTTCCCACCTAATTAAAATTGTCGAACCTCCCCTTGGAGTATTTGACTGACTCGGGGTTAAAGGAAATTGGTGACACTCTGGGAAGATTTATAGCTTTAGATGATAGCTATAAGCATAACGAATCAAGGGGCGAGTGCACGAAGTTGGTGAACAAAAAAGTGGTAAGGGGGTCAACAGGATGCGCACTCCCAAGAATGTGTGTGCGTGATGTTATAGGTTTGACAAAGCCCAAACCTCCACTCAACTTGCCACGTAGGTTCGCCAGAAGGAACGCGTGCGTGTTCTTAACAACATGTGCACATTCTTAAGAATGTGTGCGTGTTTCTTTGATATAGCATTTTTAATGGGCCACGAGCGCGATTTGTGCCCATTTGCACACATCGCGCTCATGTTTTTACCCTCATTGAGAAAATAGAGAGGAGGAGCTCTGTCAAGATCTTTCCACCGTGTCCCAGTCAAGCCAGGTATGCTTGATTTCTCTTCTTTTCCTCCCAATTTAGTAATTTTTACTTTTATTCGATTAATTTAATATATTCTAAAAGAATCTAAATGATAGAAATTTGTAATCCTATAGAGAAATCTCATCTAGAAAATTTAGAGAGTGACCTCTTACATTGCCTAACATTTCCTCTTTAAAAATAAGTGTAGAGAATTTACAAGAAATGGGATTATTTTATGGTTTTTTTTCCTTAAAATATGTATTGATGTTTTTGTATTTACATGCCATGCCTTATTGAATTGTAGCATATATTATAAAATGAAACTCATAGACAATGTAAACTGCCAACCAATAGACTAAGGCGAAGAAAACCCCAACCCACCACAACCACCCAACATAAACACCCAAATTGATGAGGGGTTGGCCACTTTAAGAACACTTGTAAATCAATTAAGGGGCACAAGAGAACCAATCAAGGAGTCCTTGGCCACTTCATTGGACGTCATTGTGAGGTCCATTGCAAGTGCCCAAGGACAATTGACTTCTATTTTTGAATATAGGGCAAGAATGTTTGAGTATTACAACATTGGATTGGATAGAAACCAAGTTAGATACTTGAGTATATAAAAACAAGAACTGATGTCTATTTTTAGGGATCTTCGATATGGACAACCACCACCTATGAACAAGAAATGAATTTGCATTGACTGGTGCGTCCAGCCACAAATTAGTCAAAATTGGATGGATAAGTGGTACATGGTATTTGATAAACCTCCCTCCAATAACATGGAGGTGCCTTTATATTTTTTGCGAAAATTGTGGACTGAATTTATTTTGGGTCAGCATGTCAACTAATTCGACATGGGTCACTTCTAGGGGGTGGGTCGAGGGTCTGCACAGGACTGAGAGCCTTCTAGACATGATTCCATGTTAGTTCCTCGTTGATCCAAAATGGATCCAAGAAGGCCTAAAAATCAAAGTTCTCGGAATCAAACGAAACCAACGCCATTACGTCGGGCTTGTCACGCCGATCCATATATATATATATATTTTCCAAAAATGGACACCATATGTGAAAGTTATCGCGTTCTATTCGATTTCCCAAATAGACAAAAAAGTCAAGGGGCCAACGCCTAGCGCTCAGCCATATGGAAACACCCATATGCCCATGTTACAGGAAAATCCCCTGTGGACAAATGGATTTCCTCTTGGATGCTAGACCCCTAACTCCAAGAGAGAAAGTGCTATTATGGACACTGACATTCCTTTATCATAAAGCTAAACTAACAAAGAAGAAGAGGGAAGAAAGGCAAGTACCTTTTTACCGACGTTTGTCCTTGCTCGCTCCAGGCTGATCTTGATCTCCAAGTTCAGTTGAAGGTCCTGTGGTACAATGAGCAACAACAACAATACTTCATGCTCTATTATGATTAGCTTTATAATGAATCTATGAAAGAAACAAGTTCATATACACAAACTTTAAGGGAAACATGCCAATCATGAATTTATATTAATGAGAACAAAGTGTTGCTTACAGCCATGGATGTAGTGCAACAGCTTCACCAAGCTTCCTTTGTCCAGACCCTTTCTCAAATAATCCACACACATAATGTTGATGCTTCAATGATATCTCCCTTATGAGATCATAAGTTAGATGCTTTACAATGTCTCTCTCTTTCACCACGAGAAGGCCTCCTTATATAGGCTTGGAGAGGTCTAATCACTTGCGAGATATTTGGGATAAGTTGAGGATTCTTCTCCTTCAGTTGAGGATCTTCCCTAAGATCGAGGCTTGACCTCCGATTCCAATCCAACCACTTTCAGAGATTGAGGGGATTCTTCCCTGATTTCCCTCAACAAACCAAAATTTACCCAAAAAAGGGGCAGCGCTCCCTTTGAATGGGGTACAGAACGTTCCAACGCTCCCCCAGAAGAGGGTACAGAGCTCCAACGCTCCCTAACAGAGCATAGGGGAGCGCTCCCTTCCAAAAATTGACTTTTTAGTGTTTTTTTCAATGGCAAAAGACTTGTACTTTTTGTCAAATGATTTCTCCTCTTCAAAACTAGTCTTCGAGGTGTCTTTCAAGTGTTCTTGACAACAATATGATATTTGCAACACTTGTGGACGAAATGCGACACTTACGACATTTGGTAATGACAACACTAGGACATCATCTTAGTGAGTGATTTTGATGTGTAACAGCCCAGGGGCTTGGAGAAAGGGGGATGCGCCCAAAATATGTCAATTTTTGTGTTTTGAACTATATTGTATGATTTTTGTGAATTTTTATGCCGATTTTGGAGGATTTTGGCCATTTTGGGGGGATTTGGAGCCCAAAAAGAGGTCAGATCTTGGGGAAAAGTTGGGATTTGATTCTCAACTCAAATCCTATAAAAACTAGAGGTTCTTGGCAACCTTATAAACGTTCAGAGACAACAAAATGATGAAGTTTTTGAAATCCTAAGCCATTTTTATGCAGGGAAGCCATTGAAGAAGCGAACTTTGGAGGCCAATTCCAGGAGCTATGCTCAGCCTTTTCCAGTGTCGTCAGTTGTGTTGGATTCTTGAGGTCGAGAAGAACACAACCATACTATTTTTTAATCCATTTGATGCATTTATGATGTACTTTTTGAAGCATTTAATATTAATAAGAAAGCCTCCCCCACTAAGACAAAGGCCCAAAGACATAGGCAACCTTGTCAAAATCTGTTAACAAGCTTGTTGTTATGGTTTTCTATTCCTTATGTTTACTTTCTGATATGCATTCTTTATGATGGTTGCAATATTCTTTCATTAAGATCTCCTTCCTCATTTAATTTTTTGAATGGTAATTTAACACATGCTTAAAACTCAACCAAGTCTTTTAAAGATCATTTTCGGATCAAGTGGTATCAGAGCAGGTTGACAGTTGGTTGTTTGAGTTTGCACGATTACCAAGGAAAATCTAAGTCATGGTGAAGGAGATCTTGTAGAAGGGGATCCATAGATTGGATCAAGAAAGAGGACTTCTCAAAGTGAGAAGATGGCATTGGAAGAAGGAATGTCTCAGAACGAGATAGAGTTGCAAAAGAATTTATTCGACATGTTTGAGATGCTAAAGGTCTTATATGATGATTACTTGGAACGAAAGAGGCATTTCCAAGGGGACTCTTCAAAACAAGACAAATTGAATAAGGAGAGGATCCTCCAAAACCTCCTCCTTCACCTCCTACATCTCCATCATCTTCTTCTTCTTCAAGTACAAGTGCAACTTCTACCGCAAGAAAACACTCTCATAAACAAAAACATGATATGCCATTACTTAAGCTTGATGTGAAATTCTAATTGCCCATGTATGATGGTGAAGTCAATGATGAGAGGCTTGATAACTGGGTCAAACAGATGGAAGTTTATTGCAGTGTGCAACAAATCAAATATGAGGCAACCCAAATCAAATTGGCATCGCTTCATCTTGCAGGCACAACACTCATCTGGTGGTAGAGTAAGTTGAAACATGGTACTCAACAACTTGGTAATGCATTTTCATCATGGAAAGATTTTGCTTTTGCACTTAGAAAGCAGTTTTTTTCCTTTGGGTTATAAGGAAAAGGCTTCAATTGAATGAAAAAGCCTTAAACTAAGAAAAGGACAAGTGGTGCAAGAATACACAGATGAATTTATTAAGATGGAATTAATGTTAAATATTCCATTACATACACAAGAAACTCTTATGAAGTATATAGGAGGTTTACCTGCACATATTTGTAACATTGTATTTATGTTTGGACCTACTAATCTTGATGAGGTTTATGTTCAAGCAACGTATATTGAAGCAGGGAAAAAAAGAGTTGGTGTATCAAGGGAATCGTCTTCAAGGAAAGAAGACAAAATAAAGGGGAATGGAAAGAAAGAAAATTCAGCAACAATGAAGGAAGAGAAGCTCTCTTGCAAGCATTGCACGAAATAAGGGCATGATAATGACCATTGTTGGCAATTTCACCCAGAGAAGAGACCGAAATGGTTCAAAGAAAGGAAAGGGGGGCAAACAGTTGCAACAATAACACGACTAACATACTTGGGGTATGATTCAGGTGATGAGACTAAAATCACAATAGTTGGTTTGACATGTAAAATTGGTGATGGATATGATTCTAGAAGTAAATTGTTTCATATAAGGGTCATAATGAAACATACTAAGATTGATACATTGATAGATAGTTGATCTCAATCTAACTTAATTTCAGAGGAAGTGGTTAAGAAATTGGGATTAAACACTAAGATGCATCATAAACCTTACTCACTTAAATGGATAAGCAACAATCATAAATTGCACATAACAAAGCAATGCACTTTAAGGTTTGCAATTTCATCAAAGTTTGTGGATGAGGCAACGTGTGATGTGGTGCCACTAAATGAATGTGGAATGGCCTTAGGCATCCCTTATTTATACGATCACAAAGCAATATTCTACAGGGAACATAATCAATATCACTTAACTAAAGAAGGCAATGAATACGTTGTACATGGTCATCACTTAAAAGCAAATCAATCTCTTCAAACAATGGAACAATTAAGGAAGGTAGCTTATGCAAGTAACACACATATAATTGTGCCAAGTAAAGCAGTTGGTATTAAGCATGAACATGATATGGTTGTAGAATTTAAATTCAATCATAATTTGCTTCAAGATAAGCTAATGTCATGCAAGTGCATCAAACATATTAGTTCATTTGCAGTCATATTTCTGATGTTATCATTGCTAATGTTTTCAACATGGATGGTAGTGGCTTCAGTAAGATGTGAATGAGTTCAAGTGGCTAACAATATGCTTTCAGTTGTCATGTTTTTTTTGCAATTTATTATGATGCTACAGGTGCACAGGATAGAGTTTAAAGACAAAGGACAAGTGGGGTGGCCTATGCCGCACTTGATGACTGGTTAATATCCTTTTGGAGGACCAAAAGGTCTTAGTGGGGAGGCATGATATAAAATGGATCCAACAAGGCCTAAAAATCAAAGTTCTCGGAATTAGACAAAACCAACTCCATTGCATCGGGCTCATTGCACCTATTTCGGCCATATATTTTTTTTCGAAAATGGACACCGTATGCGAAAGTTATCACATTCTGATCGATTTCCCAAACAGGCAAAAAAGTCAAGGGGCCAGTGCCTAGTGCTTAGCCATATGGAAGCACCCATATTCCTAGGGGCCCGGAGAAAGGGCAATGCACCCAAAATTTGTCAATTTTTGGGTTTTGAACTATATTGTATGATTTTTGTGGATTTTTACGCTGATTTTGGAGGATTTTGGCCATGTTTGGGGGATTTGGAGCCCAAAAAGAGGCCAGATCTTGGGGAAAAGTTGGGATTTAATTCTCAACTCAAATCCTATAAAAACCAGAGGTTCTTGGCAACCATAGAAAGGTTCAGAGACAGAAAAATGATGAGTTTTTTGAAATCCTAATCCATTTTTATGTGGGGAAGCCATTGAGGAAGCGAACTTTGGAGGCCAATTCCGGGAGCTACGCTCAGCCTTTTCCAGTGTCGTCAGTTGTGTTGGATTCTTGAGGTCGAGAAGAACACAAAAAAACTAGTGTTTAATCCATTTGATGCATTTATGATGTACTTTTTGAAGCATTGAATATTAATAAGAAAGCCTCCCCCACTAAGACAAAGGCCCAGAGACGTAGGCAACCTTGCCGAACTCTGTTAACAAGCTCGTTGTTATGGTTTGCTATTCCTTATGTTTACTTTATGATCTGCATTCTTTATGATGGCTGCAATATTCTTTTGTTAAGATCTCTTTCCTCATTTAAGTTTTTGAATGGTAATTTAACACATGCTTAAAACTCAACCAATTCTTTTAAAGATCATTTTCGGATCACTCGTCCCCCTGGGCAAAGGCCTAACCCCCCTTCCCAAAATCCTCTTGTTGCAGAGAGCTTGCAACAGGTACAATTAATTATATCATCATTGATTTGGATCCTAGTGCAACACAATAACTTTGTTGCACTATCTCAACAGGAGGTGCCTGTCGATGACATTGATAGAGGGGTCAAAGCTTCACCCCATACAATAGAGTGGATTGAGGAGAGGGCACATGGACATATCAGTGGTCCATGTGAACCTCATAGATGCTCGGTTTGTGGGAATAACTGTTATGCGCATATGGAGGCCAGTCGAGAACAGAGCTTCATGGAGGAGGTTAATATCTTAACCATCTCTATTGTCTTCATCATTATATATTTATAAGGTATTTTGTGTATTTATATCGATATTTTATTGTATGTTGTTTTGAAGTTGTTACGTCTGTGTAGCAAACCCTTTATGCCCATGGATGCATCAGTGCATGTCTCCACCATTTATTCATCAGTCAAGGCAACCTGCTCATTTTCTGTACCCTATACATAGGGTTGTGCCACATTTGATAAATTCACCATGGTGATTTCTTCATGTTATGGCATCCTCAAATTTTTAATGTTCTTCTGTTTCTATAGGTTGTGGGACTAGACGATGCCGAGGAATTTCCATATGGGATGGACAAGTCACATGCATCACATGTATCATGTGTAGAGTTAAATATCATTTAAATCTCAAATTTGTTGTATTTATGTTGAATTTTACTATTTAGTACTAATAGTTCAATATTATTAATATGTGTGCAGGCTGGTGACATATTCACTAGTTATAGTACTAGTCCACTCCCTGGGAACCTGGCCTCTACCCATGGGTTACCTTACTCTAGGAAAAGGGAGTTTCCATCACTTGTACAGCTTGTGGGGGTCCATTTCCACCCACCCACAACATATTTCTTATTCAGTGCATCCTTAGTGGATGCACCCACATGCCACCCATCTGCACCACATCTTGGCA
>ML803297.1:29311-54553 GCA_009831015.1 Picea engelmannii
TCAACTTATACTTAAACCATTCAACTATATCCAATGAGAAATGAACAATAGTATAAGAGTTACACCAATACACCATGCATAATATATGAGAAATAATCAATAGTTATTGTTCAAGGGAAGTAATGACTTCCAAAGGTAGCTACCGCTTCCAAATGTAAAGGGAGGGATAAACCTTCAAGAGGAAGATACAATCCTCCAATGTCAAGAGAGAGTTGAAATCTCCATCATTTCCCCTTCATTCCACCCATAAATATATGAGAGATAATAAAACTTTACATTAAATCATCACCATCAACCAATCATCACATAGAACCTGATAATGCTTCCTGAGACTTCTTCAATTTTTGCAATTCTTCAATTCTTGGAGTACTCTGATCCTATAGATAATATTACTCAATGTATTCTCTGAAACTCCTCCAATTTTCACTCCTTGAATCCTCCCCAAAAAAAGGTTATAGAAATAATGGTAGACTTTATCCAATTCTGGTCTATTCAGGAGAGTGAACTTGCACAGAATGCCCCGCGCTCAATAATTAACAACCGACTATGAAACTCACACACAAAAAACAAAAGTGCGTACTCTTTCAAATGAAATTTTTCTCACTTCATTTGGATTCTCGATGAATAAGTTATAACTATTTTCCCCGGAACACATGTTTATTGACTAGCTTCAGGACTGGTCACAAACCCTATCTTCCACATAGTGTATCTCCATAATTATAACAAATCAAGATCTAAAATTTTTAACAAAGGTACCTTGATATGTCTTCTTAATACCATAGCGATTTCACCATCTGAATCATTCTAGAAAAAACTTTATAGAAAAAATGGTAAGATGACCTGAAAATAACATAGCCTAGAACACATCACCAAAAGACTTCATCCTCCCTTGAAATCCAACCTTATTTACTTCTTATTTCCTTTGAAATTCAACTTGTATCAAATGAATGCATAATGATGTTTATTTATACCATTTATGTCAGTTCCTTTTAACTTTAGGGCCGACCTGACACTTTCTTATTTTGTAATTCTTTTCTTTAATTATCTTCAGGGCCTACATGTACTTCCTTCTACAATTCACTTTGTCATCTTCAAAAATTCATTTCTCCTCAACCATGAGAATCCATGTGACGTGTCAAATACCATCGGAAACAACATGATGTATACTATCCATTCATGGGTGTTTTATATGCATGTGCATTGACCTTCATGTCCAAATACCTTTATCAATCTTGCGGTCCAAAACCCATGACTAGGGTTGACATCAATGACAACAACCAATCTTCCAACAAACAGGTTTCTCATTTGAAGGTAGAAAGTTTGACTGAGAGAAGAAATATGAAGGTGCTCATGGACATGTACAGTGAAACTCTTGACCTGGAAATTTTTTCAGCAAGAAGAGCCTTGCCTCTCCATAGGCAACTTAAGACCCTGTACATACAAAACAGAAGCTTTCAGTCCCAAAACAGAAAGCTCAAGGAGGAATTGCAACATTTTAAGGATGAATTGGCATAGAGGAACTTAAATGTTTCAGTACAAGATGCAATTGAAATATATGAACCAATAGTTAAGAAGAGTACACCTGCAATCAATAGGAGTATCCCTGCAAAGGAAAAAGATGTTGTTATGACAAAGGGAAATTCTCCTGCAACATGGAGTAGTGCTAGATTGATGAAGTAGTTGGGGGATGAAAAATATGTTTTTGTGGGTGGTATATTTTTGCAAGTGTAAGATGATCAAGGAAATATAATGTTTCCACCTATACATTCATCTATAGGCTCCTAGTCCATTAGCTAAGTTTTTTTGTTTTTGAAGGATTAGTTTCATCAGACAGAAAAAACACAGAGATTATGTAGTGCCATGGCACTACGAAATCATCTATAACAGAATGTTCTGCAATTCTGATACCTAAGGCGCTACAAAATATCCTATCCAAACTTAATGATGGTGCTACCAAATCTGCAAAACTGTTACACAATAGTGGAGCTACCAAATTTGCATAAATATTCGATGGATTGTGCTACTGAATCTGCAGAGTTATTTCAGGAGGGGCGCTATAGAAATTGCACAATCATTACATAGGAATGGCGTTACGGAAATTGCAGATCTGTTTTAGGAGTGGCGCTACAAAATATGCAGAGTTTGTTTGGAGGAAGCGCTACGAAATCTACAGAGTTGCTTTGCAAAGGGTACTATATAAATGGTTACCAAATGTGCTACAAACTGGCCCTTGCAGCCAAAGGTTCAAATTCATGACTCCTTCTTGATTGTTTATGATGTGGAGAGAAGAAAGGATCATAGGTGGCAGCATGGAAGTAGCATATGACCATTGGAGGATGCTTGGAACTGAAAATTAATGTGCCCAATCTAGGAGACATGTCATTTAATTATTGTTGGAGTGGTTGCCAACATGGCTCCTCAATTGTAGCAGTTTGTTAAGATATGTTAGCACAAGTGTTAGGATTTTAGTTTTTTTGGATAATCCTAGGATAGGAAGGCCATATCACACCTCTATATGTTTCATTTCCTCTTTTGATTATAAATACATCTTCTAAATGATTAGAGAGGTTTGAATAGTTGAGCAGGGCTCCCTGATTGTAATATTTTGACTAAGTAAGTTGTTCTCTGGTTATGTATTGGACTTGAGAAATTTTGATCAATATAATCCAACTTCTTCTTACATCATCGTGTTGCCTCTTATACTGAAATAATCATGATTGGATGATCCATATGAGATTTTGTGGTTGTCTTATGATTTTTTATTAATGTTGGTTGTCATTGATGTCAACCCTTGAAGAAAGTCCGGTAGCGAATTCCGGTAGCACAAAGGTTTGGGTAATGGACCCAAGGTTGTTTCATGTATAATGGTATGAGTTTTAATATATTAAAATTTAATACTATTCTATATGGATATTAGATGTCATTCCATTTCCAGTGGTATGTGGAACATCACGTAACTCCTCATGGTTAGAGAGTTATGGCCATGAGAAGTTGGAGAACCGAGGTTTGGGTAATGGACCCAAGTTTGATTGATGGATAATGGTATGAGATTTGATATATTTGTAGGTAATACTATTATATATGGATATTACATGTCATTTCATTTATTTTGGTATGTGGAATGTCACATAACTTCTTACGGTTTGAGAGTTATGGCCTTACGAAGTTGGAGGACCCCCATATGTCATCTAGAAGCCCCAAAAGCTCAAAGTAGTCAAAGTGGTTTAAGAGATTTTATAAGGTAAATAATAAAGTGAAGTGATGAGTGTACTAAAATTCAAAGTGAATAAAAAATAAATTATTTAAATAATAAATTTAATGGAGAAATTAGAAGTGGGTTAACCCTAAAATAAGGAAAGTGGGCAAAGTGACCTAGAAGATGCTTTTAAGGAAGCTACTTGAAGAGTATAAATAAGAGGCAAGGCTCTCTAATTTTATATCACACTTGAGAATATTGAATATATATAGGTGAATGAGGTAACCAAAGGATATATAAGCCAAATTTCATAGGGAAGGTGAAGAAAAGAAGGCCGGAATTCAAAGGAGGATAAATTATTTTGATGATGTTTTCTAAGGTATGTTATTTACAGGTCATCTCACCATTTTCTCAATAATTTTTTTTATATAATGATCAGATCATGAAATTGATAGGCCATTGAGAAAACATATCCAAGTATCTATGGTAAAAAATTCAACTTGTGGGTCATTTTATTTTTGGAGTTACACTCTGTGGAAAATAGGGTTTGTCGCTAGTCCTGAAACTAGTCTAAAATAGGTGTTTCGGGTAAATGCATCACTTCTTCATAACTTCTTCATAACAGATCCAAATTCAGTAAGATCAAATGTGTTGGTTATAATACTGTATGTAGTATTTTGTGTAACATTTTCAGATCCATTCAACTAATATTCTGTGTGGGGCACACTCTACAAGGTCACTCTCTAGAATAATCCAGAATTCAACAAGGTATGTCATTTTTTCTATAACTCCTTTTCTGAGAGGTTCCAAGTAGTGAAACCTAAAGGAATTGCATAAAACAAACTGAATAAATTTTTTACTATCTTCAGATCTTTATTCATTACAGTTACATAGTTATGATTATTTCAAGTTAGGGTTGTTGACTAATCCCAAACTAGTCATGTGAGACTAAAGAAAAGATTGATGAAAATGCTAGTCTCTTGTTGTGAAAGTTAAGGAAGGTTTGCAGGTATGTGATCATATACACTAGGTCTATTACAGAGTTACAAATCATATTTGGATGATGAAATTGATGAGGTTTGTTGGCGCAGGGGCAGACCCAGGGTTCAACGCTCAAGAGCGCACCAACAAAGCCCTAACTACCGGCCCTTTCAGCAACACCTACGAAGCAGATGAAGTCTCACCTGAGGTAGAGGCAAGGGTGGTTGCAAGACTTAGGTGTCTTCAACCTTAGCTGGGACACAGATCTGTGATTATATCATTTACAAAGAACTTAGCATTGATCATTCAACAATATTGAACCCTTATTATACTTCGCAGACAATATAGAGCATCGCGGTGTACACTCAGATCTACAGTATTTCATCACTTAACCATAGTAACCTAGATCATATCTAGTAGATCAGCACTAAGCATCCTTATACACATCATATATAACAATCATATATATCTAAGAAGCACAGAGCATAAGTGGATATATCAAAGCCAATATCATAAGAAAAAACACATTGAATCAAAGCACAGAGCATAACACACAGATTTACGTGGTTCACCCCCACCCTGGGGCTATATCCACAAGATCTTCTTCTTTATTATCATCTTCAATCTGTTACAAGCACAAAGCCTCCAAAACCCTTCTTTTCATAGGATAGAAGATCTACGCAACTCGCTAGATCCTTCTTCCTTGTGTTACAACACTTAGCTTTCTATAGAAACCTCACAATAACTTGCACTTAGCCTTGCAAGCCTTACATAGTTCAAATAGAGCACAACATCACATAGATGCACTACCAATTGCACCAAGAAATCACATCTACTACTTCTTACATTGCCTATCCTTTTATTTATAAATTACAAAAAGTGGGCATAAGCATGGGTAAACCCATGGGCCGACATCCCTTTCCCATTACATTAAACCAAAACCCTAAAAGGTCCCAAAAGTGGACCAAGATCCCGTGATCTCTGCTTCGCCTGGCACTCCATCTTTGATAGAATGTCTAAGTCAAAAAAAGGTCAAATATGACCAAGTGCTCCTCAAAACTTGGTCAAGGGACAAAAGGCCCCCAACACTCACCTGTGACTCATCTCAAGTCACTCTGGTCTGATCAATTCTGCCTCGAATGCCTCAAGCTTGGAAAAATCTACTTCGACCTACTACAGTGCGACAGCCTCTTGCTTAGTGAACTCCTGGATCACTGCGTCGTTTACTGGCCCTTTATGGAATTGTTCTATGGTGATGACAACCTGTTCAAGTTTGAATCCCTGGCTTTCAACTTCAGTGAACAGTTGGCATGCCTTTTCTTGGATTGGTTGAAGTCACTGGGAGACTTCCATCACTTTACTTTGCAACGTGTGTACCTGTTGTTGGGCGGTGCGTTGTTCTGGAAATATCTTCATTCTTTCGATTGGGTTCAAGGCCTTTAGCTACACATGTAGTGTATCTGCATGCTTCTTTTCTTCTTAGAGTTGTGCCTCCAATGCTTGCAACTCTAGATTCTCTGTGAGGTTCTCATAAGTTTGGGCGCTTCTAGCGCTCAATTGCTTGCATTCCAAGACAAAGGTTTTTAATCGACCAACTGCACTACGGGCAGTTGCCTCCCTTAGATATCTTATTTCTTGAGGAGTCTCAGGCATGGTATGAAATTCCATATCTGTGATGCGCTACTGATGTTGCTGGATTACTTCTTTAAGTTATCGGAACCATTTGTTGGCACATGGGCAGACCCAGGGTTCAATGCTAAAGAGCGCACCAAAAAATCCCTAACTACCGTCCCTTTCGACAACACCTGTGAAGTAGATGAAGTCTCACCCGTGGTAGAGGCAGGGGTGGTTGGAAGACTTAGGTGTCTATAACCTTAGCTGGGACATAGATCTATGATTATATCATTTAGAGAGCACTTAGCATTGATCATTCGTCAATATTCAACCCTTATTATACTTCACAGACAACATAGAGCATCATGGTGTACACTCAAATCTACAGTATTTCAACACTTAACCAGAGTAACCTAGATCAAATCCAGTAGATCAGCAATAAGCATCCTCATACACATCAGATCTAACAATCATATATATCTAAGAAGCACAGAGCATAAGTGGATATATCAAAGCACATAGCATAAGCAAAAACACATTGAATCAAAGCATAGAGCATAACACATAGATTTACATGGTTCAACCCCACCCTGGGGCTATGTCCACAAGATCTTCTTCTTTATTATCGTCTTCAATATGTTACAAGCACAAAGCCTCCAAAACCCTTCTTCGCATAGGACAGAATATCTACACAGCTTGTTAGATCCTTCTTCCTTGTGTTACAACACTTAGCTTTCTATAGAAATCTCACAACAACTTGCACTTAGCCTTGCAAGCCTTACACAGTTCACATAAAGCACAACATCACATAGATGCACTACCAATTGCACTAAGAAATCACATGTACTACTTCTTATATTTCCTATTCTTCTATTTATACATTACAAAAGTGAGCCTAAGCGTGGGTAAACCCACGGGCCAACATCCCTTTCCCATTACATTAACCCAAAACCCTAAAAGGGCCCAAAAGTGGACCAATATCCCGTGATCTATGCTTCGCCTAGAGCTCCATCTTTGATAGGCTTTCAAAGTCCAAAAATGATCAAATATGACCAAGTGTTCCTCAAAACTTGGTCAACAACCAACAAGGGATTTTGGTTAAGGTACATGTTGGGTACATGGTTGAGACAAGTAGTTGATGAGTTGGCACATACATGAGGTGTATAGTTGATGATGTTGGTACATATTGATGAGTCATAGTTGATGAGTAGTCGACACATGATTAGTACATACTTGGTACATGTTTGGATGCACTTGTTTATGGTACAATTTGATTACATGTTGTTTGGTACAGGTTGATGCATGGTTCAGGTTTATTGGTACAGGTTGATGCATGGTTCAAGTTTAGTGGTACAGGTTTACAGTCGTATATCTCACAGTGATAGTGTGACTATGGTTCCATCATTCTACTTCTACTTCAGGGTAGTTGGACAGGGCAAGGACAGGTGGTTGTATCCACCTTTCGGTTGTAGACAGAGAACATAGGGGGTTGTAGCCTCCTTCTGGTTGTAGCCAGAGAATAGGGGATTTGGAGCTTCCCTCGGGTTGTAGCCTGAGAAACAAGGGGGTTAGAGCATCCTTCCAGTTGCAGCTGGAAAACAAAGGAATTTGGTGCTTCCAATGAATGTGATTCTTCAAGACATATAAGAAAAATCATTTCATAGTTTTTTTCCGCTTTGGGTTTCCATATAAAACACTGGTTTACTGTGTATGTGTATGATTGTTCATTTGTTCATTGCTTATTTACTCTGCAGTTATTTGATTATAATGCTACATTGATATAACACTTGGATTATATGGTTAAAAATGATTAAATTTCTCTATTACTGATTCACCCCCCCTCTCAGTACTCCAACAATTGGTATCAGAGAAGGTTCCTTCAGAAATCAGTTTAACCACTGAAAGGTAGATCATGGAGAGAAACAACTTGTATAAAAATGGAATACCACGGTTCAATTGACAGAAGTATGCATTTTGGAGCATAAGGATGAAAACATATATACAAGCATAGGGATTTGAAATTTGGAAATCAATTGTAGATGGATACATAGCACCAGCAGTTCCGCCAACAAATCACAAAGTAGTGAAACTCAGTCATAATAATTCCAAAGCCAAAAATGCACTTCTAAATGGTCTTAGTGAAACAATATTCACCAAAGTTTCACATTGTAAATCCACTAAAGAGATTTGGGAAAAACTTCAAAATATTTATGAAGGAGATTCAAAAGTCAAAGAAACAAAGCTTCAAACTTACAGAGGTTAGTTCGAACAACTTAAGATGAAGGAAGATGATAATATTGCATCTTACTTTTTACGAGTTGATGAAATAGTAAATGCAATCATAGTATTGGGAGAAGAAATAAAAGAATCTGTAATTGTTCAAAAAGTACTAAGATATCTTCCTATGATATTTGACCCTAAGATATCAGCACTAGAAGAAATATCAGATCTAAACTCAATAAGCATGGACGAATTACATGGAATCTTCACAGCATATGAAATGAGAACTGAATAGGAAAAACCATATATAAAAGAAGCATCCTTCAAAGCATCCAAAAATTCAAATCAAAAGGGAAGGCAAAAAGAAGAACATAACATCAACAGTGACGTATCGAAAGATGATGAAGAAGTGGCCAACTTTGTCAAAATATTGAGCAAGGGAACTGACAGTAGGTATAGAGGTAAGATTCCTTTAATTTGTTTTAATTGTGATGGTATTGGTCATTTTACTAACAAATTTCCTTATAAGAAATAGAGAAATGATGAAGGTTACTCAAAAGGCAAAAAAAAATACAAAGGTAAAAGAACCACAAAGAAAGTTTTCAAGAAAATCTTATGCACCAAAGAAGACATCTCATCATCAGATGAAGATGAAGTCAATGACAGTGAGACATAAAGAGTTATATTCATGGCAGTAGAAGAATCTGACAAAAAATACTCCAAAGAAGAATATGAAGAAGTCGAAGAATAAATTGATGAGACAAAAGTTGACTACCGAGAGGAATTAATGTGTGCCATAGAAGTTATCAGAAGAGAAAAGAATAAAAACAAGAAACTACAAGAAGAACTAGAAAATAAAGAAGAAACTCAAGAACTATTGTAGGTGAATCCCTCTACGAACAAGTGGATTCCTTCTTGGTCTCTAGACTCCTAAGGCCAAGACAAAAAAGTGCTTAACATGGACACTGACTTCCTTTTGGATCTAATCAAACTAATCAATGAAAGAGAAGGAGAAAGATATGTACCTTATTAGCGACATTTGTCCTTGCAAAGTCTTGGCTGAGCTTCGATCCTGAGCTCCCTGATAGATCCTGTAGGACAAACAAAGGTACAAAAGACTTCCTACTCTACTAAGATTAGCTCAATCATAGATCCATCTACTACAGACAAACTCATATGGAACAAGCACAAGTTTTAAAGAAATAGGCCAAGCATTGATTATTAATGATAACAAGTAAAAGTACTTACAATCCTTTGAATGAAGGTGCAACAGCTTCTTCCAATTCTCCTTGTCCAACCCCTTTGCTCAAATAATCTCCACTGATTGCTTTGATGACATCTCACTCATGAGATCATAAGTTTCACATCTCCAATCTTTTCCATTGTCAATACCTTCTTATGAGATCATAAGTTAGGTATAATTCTCAATCTTCCTTGTACCTTTCAATACCACTTATAAGATCATAAGTTTGGTATCAATCTCTAGTCTTCACTGTCAATACCTTCTTATGAGATCATAAGTTAGGTATAATTCTCAATCCCCCTTGTCCCTTTCACCATGAGAAGGACTCCCTATATAACCTTGGAGAGGTCCAACCACTTGAGAAATCTTTGGGATAAGTTGAGGATTCCTCTCCTTCAGTTGAGGATATCCCCTAAGATCATGCCTTGACCATCTATTCGAATCCAACTACCTTCAGGAATTGAGGGATTCTTCCCTTATTTGCCTCAACAAACCCATAATTTTTTAAAAAAATGGTAGCACTCCCCAAAAAGGGTGCACAGAGTGCTCAAGCAGTCCCCCAAAGAGGATCAGGGAGTGCCAACACTCCCTGACAGTGGGTAGGGGAGCGCTCCTCTCCAAAATTCAATTTTTGAGTGTTTTTTCCAATGGAAAAAGACTTGTACTTCCTGTCAAGTGGCTTGTATTCTTCCAAACTCACCTTTGAGGTGTCTTAAGTGTCTTTGTGATGTTGTTAGAGGCACGACATGGGCAAGATGGCAGTATGATGCTTATGACACTTGCAACACTTGTGGTCAAGATGCGACACTTGCGGACAAGATGTGACACTTACAACACTTGTAATGACGACACTTGCGACACTATGGAAGTGATTAATTTTGAGGTGTAACATATTTCCCCCCAAAGTATGAAGCTAGAAGATGATGATAACTGAAGTACTTTTTATACTTTTTCAAGCAAGGGTATGGACGTAGAGAAACCGGAAAAAGCTGCACACAACCATCAAACAAATATTATAACATGTTTCAAAACCCAAGGCAGGCATACCTATGCTTGAGTGATAAAGACGTTTTAGGTATGTCCGCCATAAAATACACTGCAGATCCATAATTATATTGACAAAATGGTATAGACATTGTAGATACAATGTGGATATATACTTCTATGACCTGAACTGATCATAGCCATGAAGAATACACAGTGGATCTACGAGATGACAAGACATAGCCATGACCAATACAAAGTGGATCTATGTAACAGTATATNAAAAGAACTCCTTCGCAACCTGGGAAAATTTCATATAAGAGTGATGAGTCAACCCAGGGTCTTCTTACCGATCCCTATGTAGTACGAATATAACCATGTGAATAGATTTCTTGATGTCGAACATGGCAGAAACCACTTGATTACCGGTCAATGATGTAAATTGTTAACAAGTGCGAGGGAAATCACCATTGATGTCAATGATTCCCAAGGTACTCTAGTACATTTCAACGAATGTGAATAGATAAGCTGAAGTCAAACATCCGTGGAATCATACGATCAGAGTTCAATGATGTAAACCCACTATCGTACGCGAGGAGGCCTGCCATTGAGGCATGCAGGTCCCAAGGTACTAACTGGTTTCTAAGTCTAGCTCCTAGATAATGTGTTGAAGTCGACAGGAATAGACTCATCGAAGGAGGGCCTTGATGTATCCCCCATCAACGACATGAAACGGTCACAGAGATGTAATTTGCTAGATCAAATGAATATGGACTGACACGGGTATTGAAACAAGATATTTGTGATGGTTGAATCTCGAGGTAGATACTTCCCTTGATCACTAAGGCACAATAGTAGAAACTTGACATGGAGAAAAACTTGATGATGCAGTGGATGCTGTGACTTTCGTCAAGTGACCCAAAGGAGTAAAAGAAACTCAGAGGATTGGCTCAGTGCAAAGGTTCAGCGGGTTAAAATGCATGCAAAGACAAAGTGTCATGTTCAAGGGCGACTATAAGGGTTACTGGTAGTGTTCTCAAAAAATTGCTTGGCTTGCTTCTTTCAATTTTTCCCCCATCCAGATAGACGAGTACCTCTTTTTAATTTAATGAGCTCGAGGAGGGTAACACATGCTCGATATGACTCACCTTTGGTAAGTCCCTCTTCCTTTTTTTAACGAACTGGAAGAAGTAAGGGTTCAGTCCCATATGGGCCCTTCAATGTATGATTGTTTAATGAGTCCAAAGAAGGTAAACTCGGTGGTTTTTCATATTTAGAGAGTCTAAAAACAACTTAAAGACGACTCCAGTGTTGTCCTTTTTTGTAATGTTAGTCTCGTGAGACCAAAAAAGAGATAAATTATCACTCGAAAGACGCCCTTTCAAACCTTTTAATGAGTGGGAAAGGAAGCAAGATCACTCAGCAATCTTTTCATGTTTAGAGAGTCTGAAAAGAGCTCAAAGATGACTCCAAGGGGTTCCTTTTTCGTTTAACCACGTGGGTCCAAAAAAGAGATAAAAGTTTACCTGGTTTCATTCTCATTTATTTACAAGCACGAGAAAGAACAAAGACTAAGCTCGGTATGCCCCCAACTTGAACGCTAGTGGCTTAGCTCCAGAATGATCATCAAAGGTTGGATACATGCCCTCCAAGCTTCATTTCATTCATCGACTTTGAGGTTGTCACCAATTTCTCTACTAGATGGAGAAAAAGGATAAGAGCAGATGAAATGAAGGTTCAAGAGAGGTGACTCTTTCATTTTTAATGAGCTTGACACAGGAAAAAGAGTTATGCTCAAGGCTCCGGGTTCAATCCCCAGATTGTTGTTCCATTTTTTAACAATCTTGCTATAGAGAGGAAAACTATGCTCAAATATTTTGTTTCATTTTTTAACGAGCTTTCCACAAAGAAGAGAAAATTATGCTCGTGACCTCTATTTCATTTTTTAACGAGCTTGCTACAGAGAAGAGAAACTGTGCTCGTGACCTCTATTTCATTTTTTAATGAGCTTGCTACAAAGAAGAGAAACTATGCTCATGGACTCTTCTTGATCATGGCTTCCAAGAGAATAATGCTCTGGAATGACACCACTCCAAGGGACAAAACTCGGTCATGGCTTCCAAGAGATATTCACTAGATGGAAGAAAATCACTCTGGAAGGAACACATGTCAAGGGTCATGACAGGGGTAAGGAGATCAGGCTCCAATAGCCCTACCGAAGAGATCACCATGTCAACTATAGGATCCAAATCATCGAGAGTAGAAGTCATGGGAGATAGCGCCACATAATTCACATGCGGTAGGGGTGATACTGTCATCATATAAGAACCATTCAGGGAGGTAATCCAGTCAGGACCGATGAATGAAAGTTGATTAATAGTCACAATTCTTCCATCGTGAGGGAAATATATCACACGAAAAAGAGTGGACACAACAACTCTCATGGAATAGACATAATCCCACCCAAGGAGTAAAGAGAAATCCAAGGGGTCTCAGATTACCATGACATCAATAAAGACAGTTTTCCCTCCCAAAGTTATGGGAAACTGAGGAAGGATCCCTAAAGGTTGACTAGTTCTTCTATTAAAAGCTAACAGATTATGTGTAACTGGTGCAAGCTGAGGACAACCCAAAGCGTGCCAAGCAACATAGGACAAAATACTAACAAATGCACCTTCATCTATCAGTGTTTGAGGAATGTCCTGACCACAAACCTGTACTGTAATCTAGAAAGGAATGTGAGAGGGAAGATGAGGTCCAGTTAGCACACCCCAATCAAAAAGGATGGCCTCATTTCTTGGAGGGGGTTTCGTGGGAGAATGAGGAATGCCCCCCAGCATGGTAGATTTTGTATCAATGAGAAAAACATGGGCAGTATCGGTTTTACTCTCTAGAGGGAGAGTAGGATCGACTGATGATGGGATATGATCGACCACTTTGGCACTCTTCAAAGGAAGAGTAGGATTGATCGAGGAAGGGACTGGATCAACCACTTTGGCACACATCAAAGGAGGAGTGGGATCGACTGATGATAGAACTGGATCGACCACTTGGGTTTCATTCTCCAAGGGGAGAATGAGATCGATGGGTGGAAACAGATCGACTGCTTTGGTGTCACTCTCTAACGGGAGAGTGGGATCGACCGAGGACAGAACCAGATCGACCACTTTAACACTCTTCAGATGAAGGGTGGGACTGACCAAGGAAGAAAATGGATCAGTCACTTGGATTTCCCTCTGTAGATGAAGAGTAGGGTTGACTGATGACAGAACTATATCATCTACTTGGGTTTGTGGTTCAATCAAGGAGGAAACTATATTGACCACCTGATCAACCGAACTGACTGGGGATGGAACCAGATTGACCATTCCATCAACTAACGATGGGTTGGGGGAAATATTATGATAACCTTTTGGAAGTTGAAGTTTTTCCAAAAGAGTAGAAGCCTCGTCCATGCGAGGCCAAAGGTGAGAATAATGATCACCTTTGCATAACATACAAGACAATTTGACAGTTGTCTTCTTCTTACCAACCTTAATTTCACTAGTTGGCAGGGTATCACCAGCATGAGAAATAGAGGTCGATGATGTGGAGGACCACATTTCTAAGACCTCGGGAATACCAGGGAAATCCCTCAGAAAGTGGTCACCCTTACAAAGACTATAAGGGAATTTGGGTTTCGGATTATTCATTTTAATCTTGTTGACCTCATCAACACTCCTAGTACTATTAAAAGTAACTAGTTGCTTGGATCCAACAACTGATGTTGTTGGGGCCTTGATCATTTTTGAGCTCTTCTTCTTCTTTTGATCAACCTGACTACTTGCTTTAGAGATTTCACTAGGCGAAGAAGGAGAAATGGAAGGAGACTTAAGGGGCGAAGAAGGAGAAAATTCAGCTTGAGGTTGATGTGTGGGTGGTGTACTGACATATAAAGTATTAGGTGCAGTTGAAACATTGGGAGGATTCGAGATCACCAGAGTGGGGAACAACCAAATTGGTAATCCAATGGTGAGTCCCGAAAGACTCAGTGTGGCAATGTATAGAGGACCAAAGTTTCCAAATGAAGGAAAGGTATAAGGTTCCATAGGAAAAGGGGTTCCTCCATTGGTACTCTTAGGATTTGATGCCATTAACACTAAATCAACCTAAGTTCCACTAAGTAACACAACCAACACATGCTATGAATCTGGGAAGCAAACAATCAAACAAAATCTTCCCACAATGAAGCCACTAGTTGGTGATGAAATTCAACATCATGAGATCAAAAGAGGAAGAGATGGGGATAGAGTGGGTGGATCATTTATGTTGGCGACCTACTTAATAGACTTATGCCTTGGTGCAATCTTCCACACAGTAATTTTGGATTTACCCTCCAAGGATCCCAAGTGAGTTTGACCAATGTCTATTCCAGGTACAATGAGACTTCCCTTCACCGTCACCTTGTGTGAGACCCTAAATATTATGGCTACTAAGGTCACCAAATTGTAGTCAACCCCTGGGTAGGTACAATCAACATTCTGATTCGAACGTATGGGTAGGATAACAAGTCCAAAATCAACTCGAGAGGCTCCCACACATAATCGTGGGTATACCCTCAAGTGACCCCCAATATACGACTCGACCACTACAAACAATTGAACCACGGAGGGATAATCTCTGTAACTCTCTCGAATGTGACCTCGTGCGTAACCCCTGTGTGAGAGGGGGATCCCGGAAATCCTATATGACAATTGGATTTTCTCTCCCTATCGCAAGATGCTAAGTTTGTTTGATATATTTGGAAAGCTATCCTTTCAACCTTTTCCAAAGCCCTACACTTAAACTAATGTAGGTTTGCTAACAAAGATGTAAAAAAGTCTGATAAATTTTAGTTAAGCATTGATTTTAGTGGTTGTTGTTTACTCAAAGGTGTATGAGACTGAATACTGATGATATTATGACTCAGTTCCCAAAACATGCATAAGAAATGATAAACAATATTTTCTTTCAATGAATGTCTAATTAAGGGAAGGAGAAGGATTTTCCTTTCACTGTCAAACACCAAGATGAAATGACCTTATGCAATAGTCATCAATAAGGAATCCAATGCAATGCTAAAATGTTTGTATGTGATTGATAACCAGTAGATGTAAAGCTTCTTATGCTAATCAGACTTCAAGAGTTGTGAGATTTAAGCAATCTGGAAGCAAACTTCACATAAACCAAAAGACAACCTTGTTATGATCAAACAAGAAACAAAAAGACAAAAACTCAAAAGGAATGAGAAATAACTTGGACAATATGACTCAAAGATCAGAAATAAAATCACAAAAGACCTTTGAAACCCCTTACAAAGTTTTCACTCATTCAAATAAACGAGGAGAAAATGACAAATTGACTCCAAATCGTGAAGGACAAATTGTAAAGTAAGGAAAAATGTCAAAAAATCCACACAAAAGGGGATGAATCCTTAGAAAATAGGGTATTGAAGGCCAATACCAAGATGGACTGAGAGTATGAGACCTTGAGAAAATGAAAAAGGCAAAAACTAAACCCAGAAAATTGAAAAATTAGAGGGTTTTTCACTGAAAATGGGATAGTGATCTGGTGTAAGGGGTACCAAAGTTCTCTAACACTCTATGTAATACCACCATGGAGTTTTGGTGCTCTTCTAACAAGGGAAGGGGAGCGCTCTGCTACAAAAGCTCAGAAAAGTTCCTAGAAACTCAAAAATTCAAGAAAATTCAGATAATCAGGGTGATCATGATGACATAAAGAGGCAATCAAACCAATCTAAGAATAAAAAAAACAATATGGAGAAGATCAAAACAGTGGGAAAAGGGACAAAACAAGATCTAGGAATGGAAACAAAAATCAGAGCTCCTCCCCAGTTGAGTCGCCAATTTCTGTTGTAGGTGGATCCCCCTGCGGACAAGGGATTCCCTCTTAGTCTCTAGACTCCTAAGGCCAAGACAAAAAAGTTCTTAAAATGGACACTGACTTCCTTTTAGATCTAATCAAACTAATCAATGAAAGAGAAGGAGAAATATATGTACCTTATTAGCGACGTTTGTCCTTGCAAAGTCTTGGCTAAGCTTCAATCCTGAGCTCCCTGATAGATCTTATAGGACAAACAAAGGTACAAAAGACTTCCTACTCTACTAATATTAGCTCAATCATAGATCCATATACTATAGAAAAACTCATATGGAACAAACACAAGTTTGAAAGAAACAGGCCAAGCATTGATTATTAATGAGAACAAGTAAAAGTACTTACAATCCTTTGAATGAAGGTGCAGTAGCTTCTTCCAGTTCTCCTTGTCCAGCCCCTTTGCTCAAATAATCTCCATTGATTGCTTTGATGACATCTCACTCATGAGATCATAAGTTTCACATCTCCAATCTTTTCCATTGTCAATACCTTCTTATGAGATCATATGTTAGGTATAATTCTCAATCTTCCTTGTACCTTTCAATACCACTTATAGGATCATAAGTTTGGTATCAATCTCTAGTCTCCACTATCAATACCTTCTTATGAGATCATAAGTTAGGTATAATTCTCAATCTTCCTTGTCCCTTTCACCATGAGAATGCCTCCTTATATAAATTTGGAGAGGTCCAACCACTAGAGAGATATTTGGGATAAGTTAAGGATTCCTCTCCTTCAGTTGAGGATCTCCCCTAATATCATGCCTTGACAATCTATTCAAATACAACTACCTTTAGGAATTGAGGGATTCTTCCCTTATTTGCCTCAACAAACCCAGAATTTGCTAAAAAAAGGGTAGTGCTCCCCCGGAAGGGTGCACGAGGCACTCAAGCACTCCCCCAAAGAGGCTTAGGGAGCGCCATCACTCCCTGATAGTGGGTAGGGGAGAAATCCTCTCCAAAATTTAGTTTTTGGGTGTTTTTTCCAATGTCAAAGGGCTTGTACTTCCTGTCAAGTGGATTCTCTTCTTCCAAACTAACCTTTGAGGTGTCTTAAGTGTCTTTTTGATGTCGTTAGAGGCAAAACATGGGCAAGATGGCAGTATGATGCTTATGACACTTGCAACACTTGTGGTCAAGATGCGACACTTCCGGACAAGATGCGACACTTACAACACTTGTAATGATGACACTTGCGACACTTTAGAAGTGAGTAATTTTGAGGTGTAACAAGACCTAGAACAAATGATCATAAATTTGAAGGTTTAAATAGAAGAAGATAAAAGAATTGAAGAAGCACTCAAAGAATAGCTAGAAGAAAAAGAATAGATCATTGGAAATTTGGAAGCAGAGATTGTCACATTAAGAAAGGATCTTCAAAAGAAAAATATGCAGAACAACTCAAAATTTTTGGATGACATTATCAATAGTAAAAAATCTCATCATGACAAGTCCGGACTTGGATACAATTAGACAGAAAAAGGATCAAGCTCCAAAACAACAGAGCAAGAAACATATCCAAAAATATTTGCAGAAATAATCAAGGGGGATAGGAAGATCTACAAGGAAGATTACAAGGACACTCCTCTACCGAGAAGATTCAGATTTCAAAATCAACAACCAATAGATAGGCCTCAGGAAGAAGAAGAATTCATAAGAGTGCCTCCTTTCAAAAGATCTTCAACTCCCAGGCATCAAACTATATTTTTTGGTTTATGTTATGCATGTAATAATTTTGGACATAAAGTTGTGAATTGTAGAGATAACAACAGGAACAAAAACAACTTTGAAAATCATACACAAAGGGGTTATCCAAGAAGGCCTAGTGAAACACAAAGAATAAGTTACAACAGGTTTGAATCTTTGAGCACTGAAGTGGAATGTTACAAATGTAACAATTTTGGACACATTGTCAAAGATTGCAGAATGACAGTCCCTTCTAGAGAACCACAACAGAATAACAACAGTCACGGACATGAACCTCAGAAAAGGACATGGATAAGAAAGCAGGATCAATATAGAAATGAAGAATGCACACTCGCACTACAAGCTAAGAAGAAGAAATTTGGTTGGTATGTTGACAGTGGGTGTTCAAAACACATGAAGGGTGATAGAGATAGGTTTCTGACATTACGAAAGGAAAGATATGAATCAATCTCCTTCGTAAATGATGATTTAACCAAAATCATTGGAAAAGTCACATTCTGAATTGGGAACAAGAATACAAAGGAAGAAAATGTTCTACTAGTAGAAGATATGAAACATAATCTTCTAAGTGTGAGTCAAATGTGTGACTGAGGTCATAAAGTTACTTTCGATTCACAAAAGTCTAAGATAAGAAAAGAAGGTTCAGGAAAATTGATTGCTACAGCTGCGAGAACTTCAAGCAACATATATGTGTTAAGTGAAATTGCAAATGAAAAGTATTGTCTAGGAAAGGAAGATGAATATTGGCTATGGAACAAAAGAATGGGGCACATACATGTTGATAACCTTGTCAAAATCAGTAAAAGAGAAGAAGTCAGAGAAATTCCCCAGATCACGAAACCAACCAACACTTTATGCAAGCATTGTCAACAAGGAAAGAAAACAAAGATTAGGTTCAAATCAAAGGAATATTCAACGAAAAGACCATTGAAAATTGTGCATATTGATCTAGTTGTACGAACTAAAACAAAGGGCTTAAAAGGTGAGAAATACTTTATGTTATTAGTTGATGATTATACAAGAATGACCGGAGTTTTCTTTCTCAAGAATAAGTTAGAAGATTTTGAAAAATTCAAGATCTACAAGGAAATGGTTGAAAATGAAATGGATTCAAAATTCAAATGCTTGAGATCTGATAATGGAGGAGAGTTCACTTCAAAGGAATTAATGGACTATTGTAGCATTCATGGAATAAAAAGGCAATTCTCCGTTGCTAGGACACCTCAACATAATGGAGTTGTTGAAAGAAAGAACAAGACAATACAAGAAATGGCTCGAACAATGCTAATGGATTCAAAATTGACAGATATTTTTTGGACAGAGGAAGTACATACATCATTTCACATTCAAAATAGAGTAATTCTTAGAAACAACACTGAAAAAACGCCTTACGAGCTATGGAAAGGAAGACCAGCAAATGTAAAGAACTTTAGAGTTTTTGGAAGAAAATGTTACATCAAAAGAGAAGATGGAAAAATGGGAAAGTTTGACTCTTGTGTGGACAAAGGAGTACTTGTTGGTTACTCAAGTACAAGAAAAGAATACAAGTGTTACAACCAGATTGAACAAAGTGGTGGAAAGCATCAACATAACAATTGATGAAACGGGTAGACAAGAATTAAAGGAAGAAGAAAATGAATCAACGGAACAACTTTATGAAGAAGAAACAAAAGATGAAAAAGAAGGGGAAGACGAAGAGGATCCAACAGAAACAAAAGAGCAATTTCAGCAAGTAACTCCAAAAACACCTAGCAGACGAGTACAAAAGAATTATCCTTCATATCAGATTATCGGAAAGAAAGACGCGGGAGTTGAGACTAGAAGAAGAATATGTTCACTAGAATAAACACACCTAGCACTCACATATATGATTGAACCAACCTATTTTGAAGAGGCCAACAAGGATGAATTTTGGAACAAGACCATGGATGAAGAATTGGATCAAATAGAGAAAAATGACACTTGGGAATTGGTTCCAAGACCAAAGGATAAGAATTTGATCGGCACAAAGTGGATATACAGGAATAAATTGAATGAATATGTATAGGTTACAAGGAACAAAGCTAGATTGGTATGTAAAGGATATGCACAGGTTGAAGGAATCAACTTTGAAGAGACATTTTCCCCAGTTGCCAGAATGGAAGAAATATGATTTCTTTTAGCTTATGCATGCTCCAAAAATATTAAAGTGTATCAGATGGACATAAAATCAACTTTTCTGAATGGGGAACTTGAAGAAGAAGTCTACATTGAACAACCAGAGGGATTTCAATTGTTAGAGAATGCAGATTATGTGTGTAAATTAAAGAAGGTCTTGTATGGTCTAAAACAGGCTCCTAAAGCATAGTACTCTAGATTGGATAAATATCTACAACATGTAGGGTTCAAAAAAGAAGTGTAGACAACAACCTCTACATCAATTTAAGTCAAGATAGTCTTTTATTAATTGAAGTTTATGTTGATGATATTATTTTTGGTAGTCATGATGACAGATTAAGCCAAAAATTTGCAAAGGATATGCAGAATGAATTTGAAATGTCATTACTTGGAGAACTATCCTTCTTTCTAGGACTTCATGTACGTCAAATAAACTAAGGAAAATTTTCTTCTCAAACCAAGTATATTAGAGAAATGCTAAAGAGGTTTAGAATGGAATATTGCAAACCAGTTATCACTCCCATGAAAACTAGTTGCAAGTTAAGCAAAGATGATGATTCAAAGTCTACAGATCATAGGAAATACAGGTCAATTATTGGTAACATACTATATGTGACAGCATATAGAACATATGTAATGCAGGAAGTTGGACAGGTGGCACAATTTCAAGCAACACCAAAGGAATCATATGTGCTAGTAGTGAAGAGGATTTTCAGACATCTCAAAGGAATAGAAGAGTTTGGATTATGGTATGCAAAAGGAAAGGATCTATCTCTTATTTCCTACACAGATGCAGATTGGGCAGGTTGTATTGATGACCGACGAAGCACCAATGGAGCAACGTTCTACTTGGGTAAGTGTTTAGTATCATGGCTAAGAAATAAACAATCATCGGTATCTCTATCTACTGCCGAGGCAGAGTATATTGCAGCAACAACATATTGTACACAGGTTCTTTGGATGAAACAAACTCTCATAGATATACAGGTTGAGTATGATGAGCCCATTCCAATCTATTGTGATAATACAAGCACCATCAGTATCTCAAAGAACCCGGTGATGCACTCCAAGACAAAGAACATTCCAATCAAGTATCACTTTCTACGGGGATAGGTTGTAGAAAAGAACATCGAAGTTGAGTATGTGGGCACAAAAGAAAAGGTGGTATACATCTTTACAAAACCACTTCCACGAGAAGCCTTTGAGTATCTTCGCTAGAGACTCGGAGTTATTTCTACTCCAAAATGAATTCTTTTAAAATATTATCTTATATGTCTTAGATGTACACGAGGAAGCACCATAAAGAGGATAGTTCAGTTAGGGGGAGAAGTCCCAGATGGAAAGATACATTTTCCATTGATGACAAAGGGGGAGAGATTTATCATATGCAGAGGGCAGAGGCATGATTCCAGGGGGAGCAATGTTCATAGAGATGCAGAGGACAGATGCATGGTTCCAGGGGGAGCGTGAGTGATATGACTTTAGTATTGCATGAAATTATTTTATTATTGCATCAGAGTGTTTCCATCAATTAAAAAGGGGGATATTGTTGATTAAGGTTGGTTGTCATTGATGTCAACCCTTGAAGAAAGTCTGGTGGTGAATTCTAGTAGCACAAAGGTTTGGGTAATGGACCCAAGTTTGTTTCATGTATAATGGAATGAGTTTTAATATATTTTAAGGTAATACTATTCTATATGGATAGTACATTTCATTCCATTTCCATTGGTATGTGTAACGTCACATAACTCCTCACAGTTAGAGAGTTATGGCCATGAGAAGTTGGAGAACCCAGGTTTGGGTAATGGACCCAATTTTGTTTGATGGATAATAGTATGAGTTTTGATATATTTGTACGTAATATTATTCTATATGTATATTATATGTCATGCCATTTCTGGTGGTATGTGGAACGTCCCATAACTCCTCACGGTTTGAGAGTTATGGCCTTACAAAGTTGGAGGACCCACATATGTCATCTAGAAGCCTCAAAACGTCAAAGTAGCCAAAGTGGTTTAAGAGATTTTAGAAGGTAAATAATAAAGTGAAGTGATGAGTGTACTATAATTCAAATTGAATAAAAAATAAATTATTTAAATAATAAATTTAATGGAGAAATTAGAAGTGGGTTAACCCTAAAATAAGGAAAGTGGGCAAAGTGACCTAGAAGATGATTTTAAGGAAGCTACTTGGAGAGCATAAATAAGAGGCAAGGCTCTCTCATTTTATATCACACTTGAGAATATTGAATATCTATAGGTGAATGAGGTAACCAAAGGATATCTAAGCTGAATTTTAGAGGGAAGGTGAAGAAAACAAGGTTGGGATTCAAGGGAGGATAAATTCTTTTGATGATGCTTTCTAAGGTATGTTATTTACAGGTCATCTTACCATTTTCACAATAACTTATTTTATAGAATGATTCAGATAGTAAAATTGATAGGAGATTGAGGAAACATATCCAAGTATCTGTGGTAAAACATTTAGCTTGTGGGTCGTTGTATTTTTGGAGTTACACTCAGTGGAAAATAGAGTTTATGGATAGTCCTGAAACTAGTCTAAAACAGGTGTTTCAGGTAAAAGCGTCATAACTTCTTCATATCAGATCCAAATTCTGTAAGACCAAATGTGTTGGTTATAATACAATCTTTCATATTATGTGTAACATTTTCAGATCCATTCAACAAACATTTTGTGTGGGGCATGCTCTACAAGGTCACTCTCTAGAATAAGCCAGAATTCAACAAGGTATGCCATTTTTGCTATAACTCCTTTTTTGCTAGGTTCCAGGTAGTGACACCTGGAAGAATTTCATAAAACAAAATGAATAACATTGTGTACTATTTTCAGATATTTATCCATTACAGGTACATAGTTATGATTATTTCAAGTTAGGGTTGTTGACTAATCCCAAACTAGCCATGTGAGACTAAAGAAAAGTTTGATGAAAATGCTAGTCTCTTGTTGTGAAAGTTAAGGAAGGTTTCCAGGTATGTGATCATATACACCAGGTCTATTACAGAGTTACAAATCATATTTGGATGATTAAATTGATGAGGGATTTTGGTTAAGGTACATGTTGGGTACATGGTTGAGACAAGTAGTTGATGAGTTGGCACATACATGAGGTGTATAGTTGATGATGTTGGTGCATATTGATGAGTCATAGTTGATGAGTAGTTGACACATGATTGGTACACACTTGGTACATGGTTGCATGCATTTTTTTATGGTACAAGTTGTTTGGTATAGGTTGATGCATAGTTCAGGTTTATTGGTATAGGTTTAGAGTGGTATATCTCACAATGATAGTGTGATAGTGGTTCCAACATTCTATCTCTACTTCAGGGTAGTTGAACAGGGAAAGGACAGGTGGTTGTAGCCACCTTCCGTTTGTAGTTGAAGAACATAGGGGGTTGTGTTGGCAAATATTTAACAGACAACGAATGGAAAATATTTAACAGACATCGAATGCTTGTCATTGATGGCAAGTAGCATGCATAAGTTCAGGAAGATCGAACGATCAAAGGCAACGCAACCATGCAAGATCTGAATGTAGACAAGAAGAGATCATTGAAGAGGAGGACAGATCTCAGGCGTTAGATCCAAGCACAGGATCCGACCACCGTTGGATCAATAAGAACTCGCACGTCCTTTAAAGGTACAAGGAGAAGTGGGCATAATTGCGATATGCAAAATTGTGACTTCATCTGAGCCGTCAGATCAAGGTTGAATTTGGACCGTTGATTCCAGTTCATGTCAGAGTTTCGAGGATCGTAAGTTGGACATGTCAAAGATTATTAACATCAGGAATCCCGATATCGTGATATGAAAAATTGCGATGTAATCTGAGCCGTCGGATCAAGCTTTGATCTGGACCATTGATTCCAGTCCGTGTCGGAGATTCGAGGATCGTGAGTTGGACATGTCAAAGATTATTAACATCAGGAATCCTGATATCGCGATATGAAAAATTGTGATATAATCTGAGCCGTCAGATCAAGCTTTGATCTGGACCGTTGATTCCAATCCATGTCGTATTTTCAAGGATCGCGTGTCGGAGATGGCAAGTAAACAATGCAACAAGAATGTCGATTTTGCGATAAGTGAAATTTTGATTTAATAGCAGTCGTTGAATAAATATTAGATCTGGATCGTTGACCTAACTCCATATTGGAGTTTCTCGAATCGCAACATGGAGAGGCAAAGAACCCAATGCAAAAAGAATGCCGAAATCACGAAATCGCGATTCAATCATAACCATTGAATCAAGATCACATCTGGACCATCGAATCATAGTACATGTGGCAAGTAATTGAAATTTCGCTGAATTGGGGTCAACGGAGCACAGTGTTGAAATTCACGAAATAAGAAATTACGAAAGCGCTTTTTGCATAGGCGCTTGGTTATGACCATAGTCATATTGGGGAAGGAGCTAGTGCATAAAAGTTCTGTATCAGAACTTCAGAGATCGTGAAATGAAGTGTCGAGACACTCAGCACAGGATTGTCGAAATGCCGAAACCCGATTTAAAGGCAATGTCAATAAAGTTCATCCAACGAAGCAAATAAATTGGAATATGATCGGAAGGTTGTTGTTCTCTCGCACAGTTATGAATCTGTTAGCAAAATAGACTCATTATTGCGAATCAGTTGGCGTTTCAGTTGCTCGGATAGTTGTCTGTCATTTGCCGAAGGATATGGAAAGTTGAACTGTCATGATTGTGTATAAAAGAAAATGAGACAGACAGCGTGAGGTTGGTCGTTTTGTAGGAGAAAATAATGAAACTGTAAGAAAAGGAAAATGAGAGGATGCACAGGAGGAGACTGAGCATATGTGCAATGTGAGATGAAACATAGAGAAGAATAATATAACAAGTTGAAGAAGAGAAGAATGACAGAACAAGTTGATGCAGAGCAGACCTGCTGAACAGAAAGAGGAAGAAATGAATTGCAGTACAGTTAGAAGATGACCAGATGTACAGAACAAAGAAAGATTGGTAAGAATTGATGTATTTGTGTAGTTGAATGTTTTTATGTTCATTTATTTTATAGGGAGGTTGGAAAGTGCTCGGGAGGACTTTTGTCCTCAGAGGTTCAAGTGGGAGCTTGAACACAGGAAGTTGTAGCTTCCATCTGGTTGCAGCCAGAGAAACCAGGGTGGCAGGGTGGTGCAAGGGAGAACAAGTGTTCTCTGTTATACAGGTTGGAGCCTGTGTAACTGGA
>ML803297.1:60966-103388 GCA_009831015.1 Picea engelmannii
CTCCTATATATACCAAGGAGACATTTTCATTTTGAATCATCTGGTACTTGAACATTTAAGTGGGGTAAAAGGAGGTTGCCCCCTCGAAGAGGCTTATTATCTGAAATTATCTCTTTTTCAAGGCGTTGAGTACTTTTTCTAAGATTTTTCTATGCTATATTGGTATTTGGTTCTTAACACTACTAGAGACACCAATCTCTTCAATTGAGCACCAACTCAACAAGATATTGTGTAGGCACCAACCTACTGGAGACACCAATCTGCTTAGTTGAGCACAAACTTAGTAAGACCTCTATAGAAAGCAATATAATATCTCCATCCATAGATTTCTTCTAATTTCAACTACATGCTTCATACTTCATGCATCTTACAACATCATCATGCCCATAGATTCAAGCCCTAATCATATTTATCCTTCATTCCCTAGCGGGCCTCATTGCATCATTCTCGGGATATAATACGAGAATGTAGTGCCAAAACCTCAAAACAACGCACTTTGTAGAATCACAGACCTTTAGTCCTTCATAGTGTACTTTAAGAACAAGAAAAATCCTCATACTTATCTTGTACACATTTAGATCCTAAAAAGACACCCCAACTCCTTTAGCACAACTCATATATCTTTTGTGCACCTCCAACTTCCAACTTGATCTCTTTCTTGGATTCTCTTCAAATGCACACACATATCATATATTTATAGTATCATTTTCCTCACTTTTAGGGCCGACCTATAATGACTGGTTGAACCGACCTGCTCCAAAATCATGAAACAATTTCAATATAAATAATATCTATAAGTAAATAAATATCCTATACTAATAATCTAAAAAAATTATATACTTTTATTCCAATAAACCTGATAGCGACTCAATACAATCTTACTTGAATAGTGTTGCTTCAACGAATGTTGTGTCAATTGTTGGTGGTTCTCTTTCTTCCTATGAGGGTAGCGAAGATGTTGTTGGGTAAGATGAGAGGTATCAAAAAAGGGATCTATGGCGTGATCTTGCAAATTCCACTTGAGAAAATACAACTATTGGGGGTCCCACCTTGACTTTATCTACTAATGATGGGACTGCATTCGGGATCAAGACAGGGCCACATAGTTTCTTTGTGACACTCCTATTTGGTATAACCTGAGCTCATATGGAGCTTCACAATATTAATTTGCTTAATACCAAACATTAATATTTTTTATATACATACTAATATAAAATTAGACTAAAATAATATCATATTAAATCATCTTAAAATTTGTAAAGTATTAATAAATTTACATTTCAATTTTTTAAATCTTTGTTAATTTAAAATGACATGACAGTGTATTTTTTAATTATTATAATCCCTTTTCACATCTCAAATTTACTTTCATCACATTACAGATAACGCGATAAAATTAAATTAAAATATAAGAATTTTAGTTATCAAAACCAGGGGCCCGAAACCCTGATTGATTGGAAATGGAGTCACTGAGATCCTCTTTTCAAACCACATAGTATGTGGATTTCTCCAAACTAGACTTAAGATTCGTTCGGAGAATTGAAATTCATAAATATTCTATATTCCATGTTGCTTGCATGCAACCTCTGAAAGTTCATATTTTTTTTTTATGAAGGATAGAGAATTTGATGCTTCTTTACTGTTCAAAGAGAAGTTCGATGATGATAATGCAAAACCCGGTGTTTTTGGGAGTGGTTTACTTTTGTAATATTTTCTTTGTAGATTTTTGTGATATTGAAGGATAAATTTTTTATTCATTTAATATTGAAAATTTTGATTATAAAGTAAATTAAATATAAAAGTCTTTATTATTTAAAATGTAACAAAATATTGTTACAAAAAACTTGAATGAAGATAATTCATTACTTATATCTTAAAATTCTATAAATATTTTTATCAACAATGTGAATGAACTAGTGAGCATTTACTCTTCAAGAAATTTCTATCAATGTTTTTAATACCAATCTTGAACAACGATAAATCTTACTCATATCTTAATTTTTTTTTTTTATCAATAACGTAGAAGAACATTTGAAATCTACTCCAAGAAATTTCTAATATTTTTTTTAATCAATAGCATCATGTAACATTTAGCATCTACTCTTTAAACAATGTGCTTTCATTTTTTATCAATAGCGTAATCGAGAATTTAGCATCTACTCTTCTAACAACATGATAGAATTACTTGATTGGACTCTCAAGGGTGGCTTCCCTTAGTCTATGTTTCTATCTCTTTTGAGATTTTGTGGTTATTGTTTCTCCTAAAGTATGCACCTGACCGTTAAAGGGTAGATCTAGGCCACCTCAAGTTTGGAATGGTTTTTTTTTAACCAGCTCAATTTGTTGGTCAGTTGGAGGGTTGGTTTACCAAGACAAAAACACGGTTGGGTTTGCAAGGTGATATGGCTGTAAGCCCCCCTTGGTTGATGGCACACCAATGATAGACAAGTGGGAAACTAGAGGGATAAACAAAGTAAGAACAACAAACAACTCAATGAATTACTTGTTGCAAGAAGTCTAAGTCTTAAAATAATATTTCAAGGCATAAACAAATATCCAAACACAATTACTCCCAGAGGTTGCAATAAAAAAAATCATTTACTAAAGAATTAGTTGTTTTTCAGGTTGCATGTCAGTAAAAGATTAGTTATACAATAGATGAAAGGAAAATGAGATGTACTTTGCACACACCAAAAATTGCATTCAAGATAAAGGAAAAACACATGTAGATTTGAACATAAAGCACATTGTCATAAAGAGCATATTCACCAGGTAGAGAGCTTAATACAATCATAGAACAGGTTCAACCAGTTTGATATATTGATTTCCTTCTCAAAAATTGAACCCTCCATTCATACAAAAACTTCATATTTATCAAATTTGTAGAGGCTCTCGCCCATTTCAAACTAAGGCTTAATTCTACACTATCAGTTAGAGAACAACTTATTGACTTAAGTAAATATTATTGGAGTATAGTAATGCATAATCAAACTTGACCTGACAAAAAGGAAGCAGTTCAGATCAAACACAGATGACCACTTATTATGCCTTAATTTAAAAAAAGTCTTGACTTAAACAACTAAAACTGTTACTAGTGATAAAAATAAACTGATGCATATGTTGAAGTGAACTGAGCTTTGGAAAAACTGACTAGGACTGATAGAACTAGGTTCTAAACCAAGCACTTGTGTTCATGCGCATTGTTGGAGGCCAACTGGGAGATAACTGGATATACAAGCATTCTCTTTAGATACCCCTTCATAGCAACGTTCTTCTTCAAATTATCTCCTTCAGAAAGAAACAAGTATTTTGGTGTTTCTTATGGAGTATTTGATACTTCTTCTGTAGTCTGGAGTAGATTTTTGCCAATTCCTGGTTGTGGTGTTGCAAGATCTGGACTTGAAGCTTCATTTCTTTCACTTGTTGGTTTTCATCGACCCTCTATGTTTTGACCTCAACCTGCATTTTCTTATTGTATTTCTTTGTGATATACTTATTGTGGTCAGCTAGTGTTATGCTCCTTGTTCTCATATTATATATGTGTATTACCTCGGATTCCTTTCCTTGTGTTCCTTTAATGGAAACTTGTACTCCCAAAGTATTATTTTTAATATTTGGTTTAATTTCTTGTGAACTATGGTGAGGATCCCCTACATATGGTGAGGTGCCAATAGAGTCTTTCTAATGATCAAGTCCATAATCCTATGTTCCCTATTGTTGATTGAGTCTGTAGGATACTCGTTTTTCACAGTTACAAATGGTTTATTTGTAGTCTCACCCTCATTAGGCTTTGATTCCCCCTTTTTCACTGTCATTCCCTTCAAAACATTGACTTCCATTTCTTCCATGCTGACAAATTCAGGGTTTTCATCATCTTCGATCACAATTGGATGGTGGATTTTAATGATGGCTTAAAAAAATCCTTGGAGTTCAATCTCGATTGATTTGTAATTCTAGTTTTCCTATTTGTCTTGCTTGGTGTTTCAATGTTTTGTTCTCCCTTTCTCTTTCAGTCTTGTCTATCTGCAGGGGATGTTTTAGGTAAGGCTTCTGTAGGAACAACCTTTCCATTAACCACTTCATTATTGCGTGATCTAGATCCAAGTTTCCCCCTCTTTCTAGTCATAGGCTTTTTAGGTTGTTGTTTGATGGGGGTTCTCTGCTCCTCCTCTAGATGGCTGGATGACAAAGACCTATGTGGTGTTTCCAGTGCAAGTGGATGCATGTGGGAAGATTTTCCATTTTTTCTCTCCTTCCCCTTATCTATAGAACACCTTAGTTTCATGCGAGGGGAGTCCTCCTTCATGGGGGTCTCTAGCTTGTTTTCTTTCGAGGGTGTGTTCCTTGTTTTTGGGCCTTTCCCCTTATTTTTTGCAGCTTGGATAGGATTTATTGAGCTCCCAGGCTCTCGAGATACCTTGACCTATGTCTTATCTTTACTTGCATCACCTTCATTCTGCGAATTGGGCACTTGTTCTTGCTCATTCAATTACAAATATTTCAAGAAATAACCTTAAGAAATTTCAAGTTCCTCTAAAGCGAAAGACACCAACAATTTTATTAAGCCTTGATGGTAAATTCTTCTGTGAGAAAATTCATGGTGTCTTTGAACCCTCCTGGCCATTTTGGTTAGACTTTTAAGTGGGTAATGGGGTAAATTTAGCTCTTTATATCCACTTAAATGCATAAGGAAATGAAGGTGATAACAATGTACTATATTGAATCGACCCTCGCCTGTTATATACCTCTACACCATTTCTAGAGTTCCCTTCCAATATACCTTTATCCACAACACAAGGATTCCTTGGCTCTAGTCAGGGTCTTGGTGCTCGGGAACTAAGAATTTCTAGCAGAAGTCCGGAGGAAACTTGCCTTTCTTAAGCTACCTTTCCCTACAGACAGGGAGAGTGCAAGTTTCTCCAATGAAGTGTTTTGTAACATGAATCCAGGTATCCCAAAGATGGGTCTGGAAGCCATCGAACGTATGTGTGAAAAACATAGCTAGGTCGATGTGGTGTCCTTCAAATGTGCACAGGAAATCATACCATTCTACATTTATGAAAATATCCTTGATTTAGGGTATGGCCTCGAATAGCTCAAGGCCTTGTGGTTTAGTCGTGTTCAACTACCATCACTCTCGGGGAGGAACCATGGTGTACAAAGTAGTTCTGGAGTTGATGATTCAATGAACATGAATCTCCTCATGTTGAAATTGATACTTGTGTGTTTTTAACCCTCCATTCAAGTTGTAGTAGCCATGATGGAACAATACAGTTCTCATGACCATGATTGATGTTGTATAATGATGAAACTACATGTAAATTGGTGTGGGGGCTCTCATTTATGATCGTGCACGTATGTAGGTTCCATTCAAATGCTTTAAACATTTAAAATAACACATTAAATAGTTAAATAATTTAAAAAATTAGCGCACCAACAATATTTGCAAGAATGTCTTAGTTCTTGCAATCATCCTTGTATGTGAGTATAAAAATACTATTACAACAGCTATGAGCTCAACCAATGGAAAAAATGATGACAATTACTTCAGACCCAAACCATAACATGTAATTACCCTTCAAGAAAACAAAAGATGGTGCAAAAAATCAATCAAGAGAGACAATGATCACAAAAAGTTGAGTCATTTTAGTAATGGGGGACCAAGTTAACCAACATAAAAGGTATGATTTTTTGATGGAGGTTGTTAGAACCGAAATTCATACTTTGACTGCTAAATTTTAAGCTCATCACCCTTCAATAGGTTTGTAAGGTGAATTTTAAGATAAGGTGTCAAATGGATCAAAACTCAACAAAACAATATAAATCACAGAAAGTTCTAGATAAAATGGATCAACAAATGAGGCCTTTCCTAAATTAGATTAGAGTTTTAAAGAGTAAGGTGGCTAGATGGAAGACTGTAGTGAGGAAGATGAAATAAGTCTACTATTAGCATCATGTAGTACTAGAAAACCAATGAAGAAAAGCTTTTGACACAAGAACTTCTTTAATGAAAGATAAACTCTGATAAAAATTATAACAACATCACAATCAAACATCCATTGTAATATGGATTTAATATATCAATTAAAGCATTCAAATGATAGTAAAATTAGAGTAAGACAAAATCAATATGGCATGAAGGAAGATGACTTCTATTAAACAAAAATTCTCAAGTATGATACATAAAAATCCAAGGATGGCTCTGTTACATCACAACATTACAAAAAGAGTCTCCTATCAAGCATTTGAACCCCCTCAATGACTTTTAATGCCTATCTTATAGACTAGGTTGTGAATGACAAATTTAAAATTTGAATCCCACCCTATAGCATAGGATTCCCATGTCTGAAGTTGGAGTAACTACAATTGTTCAACAAAAAAAACAAATTGCTAAAAACTAGGTTAATGATGGCCACTACCCTAACATCTTTAATATGCATGATGAAGTGCCCCTTGAGCACATATTCTTCTCGTCGGGTGTCCCTCCATATTTCAACTAACATTCAAGAAGTTGTCATACTCTCCTCTAGCCATCCGGAAACCACTAATCCTTTTGAAACCTCCAGAACAGGAGTTCGCAACAAATTATGTAGCACCAACTGTATTAACCAGTTTGTAGAGAAGTTTACAACACCTGACTGTATAATCCAGTTCGTAGCGTTAGGCGCTATGAACTTTCCTATAGCTGCTTAACATATCCAGTAGAGCCCAAAAACACTCCAAAAACCATCTTCAGAGCTAAAGATGTTGTAAAAACTTATGATCTGGTATATGAGTGAAAATTTTAATTCATAGGTATCATTATTCACCAAAATATCAAAATGAAAAAAATAGGCACTGTCCAAAACTAAAACTATTTTAAGGCATTTCATCTTTTTATTTTATGTGTCTAGAACTCCTTCTTGTGGAAACTTGGGCTAATAGATCCAAATTCTTCTTGGCTAGCTCCTCCCTGAAAGGTTGCAGGTCCATCCTTAGCTCTCTCATCTAACTCTAGTAGGCTATATTATGTTTTTACAAGTTCCTAAGCTTCCTATGGAGAGGTATAAATAGTTTAGCTATGAACTTATCCTTTACAAGAGTTCCACGATACATATCCATGAGATCACTTAGCTTCTTCTTTTCAACTAACTCCTCTTTTTTTTAATTTAACAATTTCAGCTCTAGCCTCTTTAAGCTGTCTATTCATCCTCTTAAAGGTAGGATTTTAAGGAGGATTAGTTATGTATACAAATTCAATGGAATCTTTGATAGGTAAACTTTTTCCCTTTCTCTGGATGGGGACTTTTACTGACACTTTATCCACAGTGTTTTCCTTCTTTTTTGATGCTCTAGTAATAGGTCTCCTGGTCTTGACCTTGTCTGCAGCAGGTGGTGAAGAGAAAAATAACTTTCTCCCTCTCAGACCTGTGGTTCTAGCTAAAGGGGTCTCCACTGGATTGGGATCTAGCAAAGGTGAAACCTCTCTTTTGTGGGGACTGAGAAGATCCTCCTTCTTCTACATGTTCCTTTGTTGTCTCATCATCTTTAATAGTACCCATGCTCTTTCTCTTCTCGTTGATCCCTACATTTACAGTCTTTTCAACCTGAAGAGAGCTTTGTACCTTGGACCATAGAGTAGGATAAATATTTAATTGAAAGTGTGAAGAAGTAATGAATTCCTCCGAGTGAATTTTTTTCTTCCTTAATTCCTCCATCACAAGAATTTTAATCAACCTTGAATTAAAAACACTTGCATCAACTGCCTTAGATTTAACCTGGACTATGTTGGCCATTTTTCCAATACTCCTAAACAAATAAAAAGGAAGATTCATAAAATATTTTCCTGTGAAGTGAAGCAGTAGTCTTATGTGATACTGATAAATCATGTTGAATATCCTTTCACAGGTAAAGTATCTTTGAATCACCCTCAACATCTTATCAAAACCCTCAATCATATGGTTCTCGGGCACTCCTTTTGATAAGTTGTCTCCTTGATATTATGATTTGAGGAATTCTTTGGAGAAGGTTGCATTTAGGTTCATGGATTTAAACCAACTCTCCCCGATATTAGATATTTCAGTAGTTTCTTCTATGGTCATTTCAGATACCTCAAATTCTAGTATCCCAACCTTGGTCTTAGTCCCATAAAAGTTCAGGCAAAATTTCCTAGCTACCTCAGGGTGCCCCCTCTGCATTTTCTGATAGGAATTAAAACAAACCACTCTTTGGAAGACTTCCCTGATAATGGGTTCAGCAGCAAACATATGCATGTCATAGGGCTTAGTCTTGACAATTCCCCCTCCTTTTTTTAATTTTCTTATGTTGATTATCCATCAATACTAGCTAGGAAAACCTCAACACAATGCTTAAATGATCTCTTAAAGGTGAAATAGAGAAACAAGAGTTAGGGTTTAAGGTCAAGAATCCCTTGGAATATCAGTGGGCGTGGGAATTTTGTGAGTTAAAGTTTTAATTTCCCTTTAGGAATGAGACCATGTATTCTTTTATCTTGGGGAAACAGGGAAAATGAATACTGGAAAAACTAATTGTGAAACAAGCCCAACAGATTTTGTATGACAACTTTATGAATTTCACATTTGCACAGGGACAAAAAGTCTAAGTAGAAATCAAATGAATACAAACAAGTTTAATATCATCAGATCGACCAGGAATATGGACCACAAACGAGTTTGAAAGAAACGGTTTTCTACAAAGAGTGTTGGAATAAAGAGTTCGCAGCACTGGGTTGATTGTGCAAAGTTCACAGTGCCAAAGAAAGGGTTTTTGGAAAACCTAGGTTTGGACAAGCGATCCAGATGTAAATGAACAATGGCTATGGTATTTTAAAAACATGGTGTTTATGGATTCAAAATACTAGACTCGGGGTTTGAGGAAGGAGTTCTAGAGATTACCAACAAATTCTGAGAGATTTCATAGAGCCACCAAAAGAAACAATCACCCAACCCTTTCCAGACCTTAAAATAAGGTGGGAAATTTCATGGATTACTTGGTAGCTTGGAGCTAACCGTTGACATCTCCATATTTTCTCAGGCATAGCTTCAAGAGGTCGAACCACCAACTATCCTCTGCCACCATTTTGCAGTGGAGTTTGTAGCGCTAGTCACATTTTGCATCGCCTGCTCCAAAATTTCATTTTGAATTCTTCAAGGAAACCATTAGGATTTACAATTTATGCTCCCTGTAAGTTGTTAGAGATAATATTTGAAAAAATACAAGCTCATGTCATGTCATAAAGTGAATGATTATTTTAAATGAAAAAGGGTGATTTGAAGGCATTGTGAACTCTACTAGTGAGTCAGCAACGATTAAGATACAAACTGATCTGACAGCATGAGCAAGTAAAGTGACAGATGGAGGTACTTCACACAACTTATGGGAGAAATATGGCAAGGTGATGATGGTGACTAGAAATATGTGACTGCTAAGGGACTAACACTCTTTTTCATGATAACTAAAATTTGACCCAGGACGTAACCACACCACATGACCTTAGACTAATTCTAAAATGACTTGGTTTATTAAAACAAAAATTCAAAAAAAATGAATCTAGGAGGAAATCATAAAACTAAAAAGAATTTATGACTCGACGAAAAACTAAAAAATGACTTTTTGACCCTCCTACATATCTATGTGATAACAGAGGTATAGGGTAATGAGAGGAGAGGCATGGGTGCAGAATTAGGTCTCAACATTGGCTCCAACTGGGGAAAATACCCCCCTGTGGCTTGTTAAGAACAACAGTTAAGGTGCCTTGGAATTCAATAAATTGATCCCACTCCCCTCAACTTACCTCTGTGTTTGTGTGTCATCCATGCATATATGTCATTGTCTCTCAGCCATGCATCTTGAAATTCAAAACTATAGCTACACCCTAGTGCCTTTGTTGGGCTATGTAGTCTTTATTCACACACAAACTAACTAATCAAATGCAAATGAAAAAGAACAAAAACTATGGTACAAGAGGGACCTTCCCTCAGTCTTTCAAGAAAAATAGTATTTCGGGAAGCACCCATTTACTGGGCCTCCAAAGATCTCATTATCATCTAGATTGTGAAAAACAAATGTATTATTGTCCAGAATATTAGCCACCTTAAAAGGACCAAACCTAAGGTTATCAAACTTACCATGCTTGGGATTTTTTTCCCTTCTGGCATCCCATCTCAAGACCAGGTCTCCCTCTTGAAAGATCTCCTTCTTATTTTTATTGTCAAAACTTGATTTGAACTTGCTTTGGTATGCCTCAATTATTTGATTTAGTGCTTCTCTCTTTTGTTGAACCTCTATAATCTGAAAGATCCTCCTCTGGATTTAATTTGGCTCCTCAATTTCTTCCTGGAATAATTTTAGGACTGGTAGACCGAGTTGAGTAGGGAAGACAACATATATCCCATAGACTAGTTGAAATGGTGAGGTTCCCAAATATCTCTTGGTGTTGATCCTATCATCTCACAAGGAATACTTAAGTTTAGAGTTCTGGGATTTCTTTTTTTCAGTCAACAATTTCTTGATGATCCTGATGAGAGTCTTGTTTGATGACTCGACCAACCCATTTCCCTGAGGATAGTAGGGCATGGAATGTGCTAAGGCAATGTTATGGCTACCATAGAAGTCAATCATGGCCTTGGACTTGAATTCTTGGGAATTATATGTTATTAACTTTATAGGGAAGTCAAACCTAGAAAATATATGTGTCTCTAAGAAATTCATGATCACCTTGTCAGTAGCATTCCTAGTGGGCACAACCTTGATCCATTTGGTAAAGTAGTCAGTGGCAGTGAGAATCCACTTTTGTTTCCCAATGGAGTGTGGATTTATCTCACCTATGAAATCTAATCCCCATTGTTGAAAGGGACCACTGGTAATGATAGGATTTATGGGTAGTGAGAGTAATTTATATTTCCTTGCAAAATTCTGACATTCATTGCATGCCCTTATTGTGGTAAATACATCAAATAAAAGGGTGGGCCAATAGTACCTTACCCTTAGGATATTGAGGTTTGTGGCTTTCCAATGCTAGTGTCCTCCAAAAACTCTTTTGTGCATAGCTGTTGTGACTTGTTTAGTTTCATCTTCATAAAGACATTTCAATAGGATGCCAGCAGGATCCCTCCAATACAAGTTCTGTTTTAAAGTGCATAATTTTATAGATTTTAATTTGAGAGACATGGCCTTCCTTTTTTTCAAATCTTGTGGGAATTCTAGATGTTGCAGAAAGTAAATAACATCTTTGTACCAAGGTGAAGAAGATTAGTTTTCAAATACCTGCATGTTGTCCTTTCCAAATTGTGTCATGGGTGCATCTGATTGGGTGAAGGTATGATGGCATTCCAAAACCTTGTAGATTGACTTTGATAACAACTTGACAACTCTCGGTCCCTTAATCAACCTGGTGGTTTTTATGTGCAAGACATACTCCAATAATTTGACAATCCATTTCCCTCTCTTTCCTTCACTTTCTGGCTGGACCAGGATTTCTTTGACACTATCCCTAGGAACATAGTTTGTTATGATAGACTATAACACATACACCCTGAAGGCCTTCAAAGCTTTGACCAATGCATAATCTTTTTTTTATAATATGTCATACTTCATCTCATCATCTTACAAGGATTTTCTAAAAAATTCTATGGTTTGTTCATGTCTTTCTTCATTTTTTTGCAGCAACACTACAACAATGGTTTCCTTGAAAGTGAAAGAGAAGATAAATAACTCTTTGGTATAGTCAGAGCTTAGCAATACAGGGGATACAACCAAAGCTTGCTTGATCCTTTGGAATGTTGATTTTTCCTCTAGTGACCACTTAATAACAACATCTTTCTTCAGAATGTTAGTGATAGGCCTTATCATTTTAGCAAAGTTTGGCACAAAGTGCCTTAGAAAATTTATTATTCCTATAAAAGACTGAATAGTCTTTTTATTTATGGGGATTTCAATTTCCTGAATGGAATCAACTCATTTTGGGTTTATTTTTATTCCTCTTGCTGATATGATGTGGCCTAGGAGTTTACCTTCCAGCATGGAATAGTGGCACTTCCTAGGATTCAAAAATATCCCATACCTTCTGCATTTTCGGAAAATCTGCTCAAGGTGTTGTAAATGTTCATAATTAGATTTGGAGAAAATGGTGATGTCATCCAATATATATAACCATGAATTTGTATTTTCCCCCCAAAAAGGATATGTCCATGGCCCTCTGAAAGGTGGCTCCTATGTTCATCAGTCCGAAGGGATTTTTGTTGTACGTGAATGTCCCCCATGGGGTGGTGAATGTTGTTTTTTCTTTTTCTTATTCATGTAGTACTCTCTGGTTATAACCAGAGTATCCATCCAGTAAGGAAATATTGTGGGAAACTACTAACCTTTGTAAAATATGGTCTACATTTGACAGGGGGTAGCTATCCTTTAGAGAAAACTTGTTGATATTTCTGAAATCAACACACAAACATATTTCCCCACTCTTTTTCCTGACATGTACCAAGTTGGCCACCCAATACGAGTACCTCAAGGGCACAATAATTATAGCATCAAGCATTCATTTCATCCCCTTTTCAATAATGGACATCAGCATTGGATTAAATTTTCTAATCTTATGTCTGAATGGTTTAGAATCATCCTTCAGAGGGATCTTGTAATGGATGATGTCAGTGTCAAATTTCTTCAAATCCTCATACACCATGCAAAAACATCAGAAAAATATTTCATGAGGCTAACATATTTGTCCTTTTGTTCTCTAGCTAGTGCCTTGGACAATTTGACTATTTTGGGATTTTCAACAGTCCCAATGTTGTAGTCCATTACCTCTTCTTCTTGATTTTTGATGGCATCTTCTCTGGAGACATCATTACTACAAAAAATCTTTCTAGTGGCACTAGACTCCTGGGGATGTGATTTTTTTTAAGTTACACAATTTTGTGTCCAGCCACTTTCATCAGCAGATGAGATGTCTGTTGATTTTCTGATTCATCCTCTTCACCCTCTTGATCTATTGAGATACAGAAGAATTCTTCAATGGTATGCAAAAATATTTTTAGATCCAAATCATCACTAAAGACTTGCCAATGATTTATGTTGTCTGGTATTGTTGTCATGTGTCTAACTTCCACTTTATACTTAATATTTGGACCAATGGGAGGTCTGAAGGTACTGGTAGCCAAGGCCAAAGAATATTCCTTCTGATTTTCCTCTCTGGGAATGAAGGATATGTTAGATTCTAGAAATAAGTTTTCAACCAGGTCACATGCCTCATTCCTATATTTATTAAGCCTTTGTTGTTTAGCTTGATAGATTTTTTTGACTTGGTTGATAATCAACTCATAATCATGAAAAAATTCCAAACTGTTAATGGCCATGTCTTTGGAAACCCTCAATCCTAGCACCAGAGCTTCATACTCATTTATATTGTTAGTGGTCTCAAATTCCATCTTGTAAGAGGGTGATATTACCTCTTGTATAGGGGAAATGAGGAGTATACCAACCCCATAACCTTCCCTTGATGAAGATCCATCAAAATACATCTTCCATACCTTGTTATTTTGATCTGTCATAACTATCCCTTGATGAAGATCCATCAAAATACATCTTCCATACCTTGTTCCTTTGAGAAAAATAAATATCTATGTGCCTTTGTCAAAATTGCTTAAAAATGAGCCATTCAAAAAATCTATTATCAAAGGCATGGGGATTTTTATTTTTCTCAACTCATGCTACCTCATAATCTTGTTTTGAGGGACATCATTCGGCCTCCTAAACTAGTTTGGATTTATGTTCCCATTCCCTTGAAAATCTTTGTTTTGTTTCTTAGATTCCCATTTCAGCTTAGCTATTTTAGATGTCAAATCCTTTAATGTTTTGGTCATCTCATCAAGTTTAGGATGAGATGTGGTTTGGTTAGAGGAGACAGGGGAATCCTCCCTTTGTTTCTTCTTGTCTTTATCAGATCTAGTCTTTAACCTGTCTGATGCTAGGATGTTGGAAACAACCTAAATGGTTTCTTCTTGCATGGAAAGCAAGGTGGTGGATCTTCTCTCCCTTAACAAAAGGGAGAATTATTCATCAAGTGCATAGGCATAAGTGATATTGGAAGAGGCTTCAGTTGGTTTGATCTCGTCTAATATTATACCATACATCTTATTGAATCTCTTGGTGAAGTCTGAAATAAACTCACCATTATTTCTCTTAAGAGCCCCAAACTCAATGATGTAATATAGATAATCCCTTCTATCTCCCCATTTATTTATGAAAGCTTCATCTAACGCATCAATATTTGTAATGTAGGTTGGAGGGAGATCCTAAAACCATTTCCTTACCTCCCCATCCAAGATTTGTACAAACAACCTCATCCACACATATGCATAGTCAATGTTGAAGTTATCTGCAAAGTTGTAGAAGGATACTAGATGTTCCTCAACTGTGAAATCCCCTTCCCCATTATATATTGGAAAATATTTCATATAATCAATGGCAAGGAGTGCATGTAATCCTACAGAAAAAACTAGGGGTGCATATCTGCCAGCAATTATGGCATCCATCCTATTAACAGCCATTGGTTGGGCAATAGGAATATGAGGTCTGATTGGACATGTAGGGGTGGATTCTAAACTGGATGAAGTAGAGGTGGGGGTTAAAGGTATCTAAGAGTCCTTGGCAATGTGATTCTCAGGGATAGAAAGTTCAAGATTCTTGTGATAGTGGAGAAAGGTAGACTCTATAGGTGTAGCTTTGCCCTTGAGGGATGGGGTGTATCTCTGCACTAGGGTTGATTTTCTTAGTTATCATTCTGGCTCAGAGACTATTGTGTCCTTATCAGGGTTAGGATGAACCTCAGTGGCTTTGATGTGCTCAGATTTGGATCTCTTGAGTCCTTTTTTGGGAGAAAGTATTTATTTTGTGAAGTTTACTCAATGAAGTCACCATGTGAAAGGTGGCAGTCAATATGTTCCTCATATTTGTTCACCATCAAAGTTCAGAACTTCTCATTGTCATTCTCCTAGTAAAAATGTTCAATTTCATCCCTGGCAATAGTGTCAGAAGATGTTGGTCATAAAGTCTACACCCGACTGTTAAAAGGAAGACCTAGGCCACCTCATTTTTGGAATGGTTTTCTTTTAACAAGCTTGATTTGTTGGTCAGTTGGAGGGTTGATTTACCAAGATAAAAACATGGTTAGGTTGGCAAGGTGATAAGGTTGTAAGTCCTCCTTGGCTAGTGGCACACCAATGATAGAAAAGTGAGAAACTAGAGGTATAAACAAAGGAAGAACAACAAACAACTCAATGAATTACTTGTTGCAAGAAGTCTAAGTCTTAAAATAATATTTCAAGGATTAAACAAATATCCAAACACAATTACTCCCACAGGTTGAAATAAAACAAATCCTTTACTAAATCATTAGATGTTTTCCATGTTGCATGTCAGTAAAATATGAGTTATACAATAGTTGAAATGAAAATGAGATGTACTTTGCACACACCAAAAATTGCACTCAAGATCAGGGGAAAACACATGTATATTTAAACATAAAGCACATTGTCATCAAGACCATATTCAACAGGTAGAGATCTTAATCCAATCATAGAACAAGTTCAACTAGTTTGATATATTAATTTCCTTCCCAAAGTCAAACCCTCCATTCATACAAAAACAACATATTTATCAAAGTTGTAGAGGCTCTCTCCCATCTGAAACTGAGGCTTAACTATACACTATCAATTGGAGAACAACTTATTGACTTAAGTAAATATTGTTGGAGTGTAGTAATGCATAATTCAAACTTGACTTAACAAAAAGGAAGTGGTTCATATCAAACACATATGACCACTTATTATGCCTTAATTAAAAAAAAGTCTTGGATTTAAACAACTAAAACTGCTACTAGTGATAAAAATAAACCGATGCATATGTTGAAGTGAACTGATATTTAAAAAAACTAACTAGGACTGATAGAACTAGGTTCTGAACTGAGAACTTGTATCCATGCGCATTGTTGGAGGCCAACTGGGAGATAACTGGATATATAGGAATTATCTTTAGATACCCCTTCATAGCAGTGCTCTTCTTCAAATTATCTCCTTCAAAAAGCAACAAGTCTCCTGGTGTTTCTTTTGGAGTCTTTGATACTTCCTTTGCAGTATGGAGTAGAGTTTTCCCAATTCATGGTTGTGGTGTTGCAAGGTATGGACTTGAAGCTTTAGTTCTTGCACTTGTTGGTTGTCATCGACCATCTATGTTTTGACCTCAACCTGCATTTTCTTCTTTTCTTTCTATGTGATAGAATTGTCATGGTCAGCCAATGTTTTTCTCTTTTTTCTCATATTATATATGTTTATTACCTCAGGTTCCTTTCCTTTTGTTCCTTTAATGGAACCATGTACTCCCAAAGTATCATATTTAATATTTGGTTTAATGTCTTGTGAACTATCATGAGGATCCCCTGCATATGGTGAGGTACCAATAAATTCTTTCTCAAGATCAATTCCATAATCATGTGTTCCCTGTTGTTGACTAGAGTCTGTAGGATACTCTTTTTTCACAGTTACAAAGGGTTTTTATACAGTCTCAACCACATTAGGCTTTGATTTCCCCTTTTTCACTGTCATTCCCTTCAAAACATTGACTGCCATTTCTTCCATGTTGGAAAATTTAGGGTTGTCATCATATTAGATCATAGTTGGTTGGGGGTATTTTAATGATGGCTTAAAAAGAGCCTTGGAGTTCAGTCTCAATTGATTTGTAATTATAGTTTTCCTATTTGTATTTCTTGGTGTTTCAATGTTTTTTTCACCCTTTCCCTTTCTATCTTGTTTATATGCAGAGGATGTTTTAGGTAAGGCTTATGTAGGAACAACCTTTCCCTTAACCACTTCATTGATGTGTGATCTAGATCCAAGTTTCCCCCTCATTCTAGCCACATGTTTTTTAGGTTGTTGTTTGATGGGGATTCTCTGCTCATCCTTTGAATTTTTGGATGACAGAGACCTATGTGGTGTTTCTAGTGCAAGTGGATGCATGTGGGAAACTTCACCACTTTTTCTCTCCTTCCCCTTACCCATAGAAGACCTTAGTTGCATGCAAGGGGACTCCTCCTTCATGCAGGTCTCTAGCTTGTTTGCTTTCGAGGGCGTGTTCCTTGTTTTTTGGCCTTTCCCTTTATTTGCAAAAGGTTTTATAGGATCCATTGAGATCCCAATCTCTGGAGATACCCTGACCTTTGTCTTATCCTTACTTGAATCACCTTCATTCTACAAATCGGGCACCTGTTCCTTCTCCTTCAATCCCATAGATTTCAAGAAATAACCCAAAGGAATTTCAAGTTCCTCAAAAGCAAAAGACACCATGAATTTGATTAATACTTTATGTTAAAGGCTCCTGTGAGTAGATTCAAGGTGAATTTGAACCGTCCTGGCCATTTTGGTTAGGCTTTTAAGCATGTAATAGGGTAAATTTAGCTCTTTATCTCCACTTAGATGCATAAGGAAATGAAGGTGATAACAATGTACTATGTTGAATCAACCCTCAGCTATTATATACATCTACATTGCTTCTAGGGTTCCCTTCCAATATCCCTTTATCCATGAAATAGGGATTCCTTGGCTCCAGTCAGGGTGTTGGTGCTCAGGAACCAAGAATTTGTTGCATAGGTGGGGAGGTAGCTTGCCTTTCTTAAACCACCTTTACCCAAAGATAGGGAGAGAAAAATCTGCTCCAATGAAGTGTTCTATAATATGAATCCAGGTATCCCCTATCTAGGTCTCAAAGCCATCGAGTGTCTATACGATCAACATAGCTAGGAATGTGTGGTGTCCTTCAAATGTGCATTGGAAATCATATTCATGCTTTATGAAGATATCCTTGATTTTGGGTATGACCTCGAATAGCTCAAGGCCTTGTGGTTTGGTCTTGTTCAACTTCGATCACTCTTGGGGAGAAACCATGGTGTACATAGTGGTTCTACAATCGATGATGTAGTGAATGCAAATCTCCTCATGTTGAAACCGATACCTGTGTTTTGTTAACCCTTCGTTCAAGTTGTAGTAGCCATGATGGAACAATACAATTCTCACGACCATGAAAAATGTTGTATAATGATGAAACTCCATGTAAAATGGTGTGGAGGCACTCATTTATGATCACGCACGTATGCAGGTGCCATTAAAATAGTTTAAACATTTAAAATAACACATTAAATTGTTAAATAATTTAAAAAATTAGCACACAAACAATATTTGCAAGAATGGATTAGTTCTTGCAATCAGCCATGTATGTGCATATAAAAATACTATTACACCTACTATGAGCTCAAACAATGGAAAACATGATGACAAGTACTTCATACCCAAGTCATAACATGTAATTACCCTTCAAGAAAACAAAATATGGTGCAAACTATCAGTCAAGAGAGGTAATGATCACAAAAAAATGATTCATTTTAGTAATGGGGGACCAACTTAACCAATATAAAAGGTATTATTTTTTATGGAGGGATAGGGTAATGAGAGGAGGGGAAGGGGTGTAGAATTAGGTCTCAACAGTTGGCATTTTAATTATGAATACAAATTCATCTCCAATTTCTAGAAGTCATTTCTAACTACCATGGCCAACAAAGTAAAAAAGGAGTAGAACTTTCTCAATCGATATCGAAGGCTGTTGAGATATTTTCCTCCCTGAAATCTCTTCCTTTTGACCCAAACATTTCTATATTTTTTCTGTCTTCCAAGATTCCATATGTCCAAAATCAAAAGTATAAATATGTGTAAACCTTTTGGCCATTAACATGTTGTAATGTACAAGACAAATTGAATATAAATATATCAATTTTGGCTATTGTGTTTCTTTGCTCCTCTATTTTATTTTGTTCTTTCCTTTTTCCATGACTAAAGACATGTTATATTTGCATTGTTATTATGGATATGCAGTTGCAGATCTCGGTGCATTTCAATCTACAAATTTTTATGTGTGTACTACACACCAAGATGAAAAATGAGTTATTTCAGGTCATGTGTATAGGAAATTTTACATTTGATTCCCGTTTATGATAAGGTTATGTGTTGTGAGGAAATAAGATTATTCCAAGGTTCAAAATATTTCTCATGATGGAGATCCCTAACCACTGGTATCATTGCTTGAGGTTTTTCATCGTCAGAGAAAGAGCCAAAATTCATTAGAGTTCCCACAACATAGAGAACATATCCAAAGTTGGTTGGAGAATTCGAAGGAAATTGAAGTGTTTCGTGAGGGACCTATCTGCTATGTAGAGGATAAATCATGAGTTGCATCCCTTTTTGGGAGAGCTTTCATTATATGAGACAAAGGAGTAGTGTGTGTTAGAGACCAAGCCATAAGTGGGTATTTGAACACAAGGTAGTGCATGGGTTTTGAACCAAGGATGTGAGCTTGGATTTAGGTGAGGTGAGGTTGTTAGTTGCTTGTGGGGTCTAATTGAGTAGTACCATGCTATTTTTTGAGTTTGATCCTATTGAGTATGGAAACAACGACTATAAGTGACATGGAGAATTTTAACGGGGCTAATTTTTCCCTATGGAAGTCACAAATGGAAGATATACTAATTTTGAGGGATTAATATTTTCCAATGGATGGAGTAGCAAAGAAACCCTTATCAATGGAAAATGAGGATTGGTTCAAGATAGAAAGAAAGGCCATTTCCACAATCCATAAAATTCTAACAAAGAATGTATACTTCAGTGTTATCGAAGAGAAGACTATTATACTTGTATTTTCCATGATAGTCCGTGAAAGCATGTTATTAGATGTTATGATGCTAGAATTACATAATTGAGTAAATTTCTCATAATTATTTCACAAGGAAATAATTAGTTTGTCACAATTTCATATTTATGAAATAGAAATTATTTCATAATTGAGAATAAACTTATAATTGAAAAAAAAGTTCATATTGAGTTGGAAAAATCTCATAATTGAGCATAGAACTTGAGAAAAAACATCATAATAGATAAAAAAAAGTTCATAATAGGTTGGCAAAAGCTCATAATTAAGCATGAAACTTGTGCATGACTTGCAATTGCTTGGTTCACATGCCATCAAGCATATCTATGACTTGTAATTGCTTAGTTGTCATGATATCAAGCTATCCATGACTTGTATCCACCTATCCATGACTTTTATCCACCTGATTCAGATGTCATGAATCCTATCTCCAATCTCTTCTAAAATCCTATAATAAGAGTCCAAATCAAGGAGATGGAAAGAAGAGTTTTGAGATTGGTTATGATGTCAAAATAGAGAGAAAATATCAAGAGGCTAAGGAAGAGCATTGGGAGCCTAGAACTAGGAGGAAAGAATCATCATCAAAGGTATGTTTTTTATGTAATTTATCTATGATATCTAATATATCAATGGTTTTCCTCCATATCATTTGTGTTTTACTCATGAATGAATTTGATCTGATCTTCTGAATAATATATCAAGGCAGATCTAGTAAGTTTATTTCTCCTAGAATTAGAAGGATAGTGGATAAGTGGTTTCTTGGATATTTGTGTTCAAGGAGCAAAGTGTTGGATCTAGAGCTAGAGTTTAGGAGCTGCAACAGCCAGGACACGCGAGGACAATTGTCAATCCAAGGTATGTTCAAACCTCTTTCTTGGGTAAAAAAGGGAAAATTTACTTAGATCTAGGAAGAGAATAAAATTCTACGTCTTTCTATCTAGGATCAATAGGTATATCCTATGGATATATTTTTGTTTACTCAATGAAAGCCTTGTGATATTTTGTCTTATAAAAAAATTGGTGACCATATTGGGGAACTTTGCTTTCTTCATTGGATCTATTAAGGAGTTTTTCCTTTAAAAGAGGGTTGCGAACTTCAAATAAAATTATGTAACTTTATATGAATAATATGAAGGAATTGATTTCATATTTGGATTCCTCTTGAAAAAATTTCGAATTTAAAAAAAACATCATCCAAATCGGTGTTCAGAAAGAAAAGTTATCGCTAATTTAAAATCAACTATTTTGCATATTTTTCGTGACAGTCGCGTGGACTATTTAGCTAATATATTTTGGTAGAGACTTCATATTGAATCCATACCAAATACATTAGAAAGAGGATTTATGTGGTTTTATTTTGATATTATATATCATACGCTTCTCGTAAATACATAGTGCACTACAACCCCTGCAAATTTCCTCTCCCAAATTATGGATCTCCATGAAATGTTTTATTTTTATTTTTATTTGTTTTCTTCAAGTTTTGGGTCTGATATTAGTAGAGACAATGGAGTGGGTGATCCATAATCATTTACAATATCCTATATCCCCTTTTCTTTATTCTTTTTGTTGGTTTCCATTTCCATTCATATTCCTTCTTAGATCAAGAATATTTTTGGATTACATTTGGGAAAAATAACAAAAAAAGACAAAAATTGTTGCATGCTTGACTTCTTTTGAAGCATTAGTGAAAGAATTCATTAGAACCATTGTTTGGTTTAAATCTGATTTTCTTGTTGGTTTCTTGGTGTGTGTGAGGTTTTGTTTATGCAATTTAGAAAGAAAAAATGCCTTCCATTCCCATAGTTAGATTGCATTGAAAATAATATTTTGAATTATCATTCTTGCATTGCTTGGTTGGGTCAAGAGTCCAAACATGAAAAAAGTTTCATACGTTACCCTTGGACTTAAGTAACAACATTAAAAAGAAAATTAGAAATCTAAAATTCATCAAACACTTTTCTTTTGTAGTGAACCAACAATAGCTAGGCTTAGGGCCTTTGAATAGGATTGGAGAGTAAACTCTCCAAGGCCACAAAACTTAACTTAGGAGTAATTAAAGAGAGTTAAAATCCATTCTTGCAACCATTCTATCAGGTGCCTCCTCTAACATAGGAATTAAGCACGAGGTCACATCAGGGCAAGTACAGAGATTACCCCTCTTTGCGTTTTTGGGTTTTTGTGGTACCTCTTCGATTGTTATGTATACGATAGTTATGTCTGTTAACACCTTCAAAGCTTCAGGCTTAGTTAGCTTGCCCTTACTATTCACTCGGTCATTGATTGTTAGGTGTAAGCCTTAGTGACCTTTATTAGGTAGCCACAAAGGTGACTATAGGTGGTACATGCATGCAGTACCTAGGGAATATGTTCATTCACAGTCTCAGTTATCCCAGAGGGTGCTCACATTAATAAAGGGTAATTTCATCGGTTAGGGTTGTTTCATCTATATCATTGTAATTGATCCTCACACCTTTGCTAGCAAATCTTTTCAGGACTTCATTTCTCCCATATGGTTGGTTTTTGAAAGTCCCCTGAGACCATTGGCTTGCTTGTTGTTAGTCTAGTTTTGATTAGGGGTGTTCTCTTTGAGTCTACTTCTAGGTCAGCCTTAGGTTGAATTGTGCTTTGATTTTGACATAGTATATTCATCATGGATGAACTATCGTACCAGTCCTGTCATCTACAAGGAATTGAGACTATTACAAAGGTGAAACTGACTCTAAATAGGTGTTACATAAGTGAAAATGAATTCAAAGGGTATTATCTTTGGTTTTAGGAGACCAATTTGGTCGAAGTGGAGGTGGTAGATGAAGGTCTGTTACACATCAAAATTACTCACTTCGATAGTGTCGCAAGTGTCGTCATTACAAGTGTTGCAAGTGTCTCATTTTGCTCACAATGTCGCAAGTGTCACATGTTGCTCACAAGTGTCGCAAGTGTCAGGGAAGCATACTGCCATGATGCCTATGTCATGCCTATAATGACAAGAAAAAGACACTTGAAACACCTCAAAAATTTGATTTGGAAGACGCGAAATGAGTCAGCAGGCTTACAAACCTTTTGCCATCTGAAAGCACCTCAAAAACTGAGCTTTTGAAGGAGAGTGCTCCCCTATACCTCTTCTCGGAGCATCGACACTCCCCCTTACACTATCAAGGAGTGTTATAAAGCTCCCCTGGCCCTTTTGAGGGAGCGCTATAGATTTTGAGAGCGTTGGCGCCCCCCTAAAGCCTACTAGGGAGCGCTACAACACTCTGATGGCCCTTTTGAGGGAGCGCTACCTATTCTGGGCAGTAGTTAAGCTGTTGAGATGCATGGGGGAAGCATCTTTTCATTCTTAGAAGGAAGTTGAGCTCGAATCCCTAGTCCAGCCATGATCTTAGGGCAAATCCTCAACTGAAGGAGGAAAATCCTCAAGTTCCCCAAGGATATCTCAAGTGGTTAAAGCCTCTCCAAGGCTATATAAGCAAGATTTCTAATGGTGAAAGAGGAAGGAAAAAGGAGAATCACACCAAACTTATGATCTCATAAGTGGTGTTGGAACAGAGCTGAGGAGAATTGCTAGCATGAAACTTATGATCTTATAGGAAACACACAGTCAACCAAAGGAGAGTGATCAGTGAAGATGTTGTTATCTAGGTTGTGGATAATTCAAGCAAGGGTTAGACGAAGGGGACTTGATGAAGTTGTCGCATTCACATCTACGATTGTAAGTACTGCTGTCGTTATTCTCATTAATACGACACACTTGGCCTGTTTCTTTCTAGTTTGTGTCTAATGGTACATGAACTTATCATTGATAGATAGATCTGTTTTCAAGCTAATATCAATAGAGTAGGAAGTGGCTGTATCTTGTTTGTCTATAGGACTCAGCGAGGAGCAAAGGATCGGAGCTCAACTCGAAGCGTGCAGGGACAAACGTCGATAAAGAGGTACTTATGTTCTCCTTCCTTGTCATGTGTTAGTTTGTATAGATTTGAAAGAAGGTCAGTGTCCACGTTAAGCATTTTCTGTCTTAGAGTTAGGGTCAAGCTCTTTGAGGCAATCTACCTGTCCGCAGGGAGATTTTCCTACAACAGAAACTGGCGACTCCACTGGGGAGATAGCCTCAAATCGAAACTTCTTTTTTGATTTCTCCTCATTGACCTAGTTCTACCCCTTGATTGTTTAAAACCTGGTCCACTCCTCTTTTGATTGGTTTCATGAGATGATTGGCTCCCTACCCCATCATACTTAGCCTAATTGTCGAGATTGAATTGCAAATTTTGGAATTTTTTACATTTTTGGGAATTTTTGAACCTGGCACCCCTGTCCCTATGTTAACAGAGCACCAACGCTCCCTAATATCCTTGCACAAAGCACTATAATGCTCCTTGCTTTTGGCAACAGAGCGCCAGCCCTCCTTTGGCCAATAAACCTTCCAGAATTTTTTTTTTCAGGGTTTTTCCTCTGTGTCTCTCTTGCTAGGTAACCTTGTGAGTCAATCCTTCTTATTTCCAGCTTTGACATCTGTCTTTTGATTGAAGAAAAAACATCTTGCTGCTTGGATTTTGTAGCCTTATTCACTATAGTTGTTGAGTTTTTCTGCCATTTGGAGTTTTGAACCCATACATTGTCTTTCTCTCCTCATCAACTGAATGAAAAACTTCAGTGAAGGTCATCAAAGGTCTACATATCTTTCATTTGGTTTTGGTTAAGATCATTGTTCTTCGACATTTCTTTTGATGTGAAGTTCTTAGTTTGTTTTCTCTTTGATTGCTTCTTTTCTTTCGCTTTTTGTTTTGATCACAACGAGAGGGTGTATTGTTTGTATGATTCTTGCTTGTGTTGGTCTAATTTTAATTCATACAAGAAGATAATTAGCAAGACGAGCATTGTGTTGAATTGATCATTATTCATATGCAAACAATAAAAAGCATCTTCATGATTGATTGTGCATGTTAGAAGGCATCTCAAAAGTTTTAGCATCACACCAGGATTTGATTGAAGAAAACTTGTTTGAGGACACTCCTTATTAGTGCTTGTTAGTGAAAAGAACTCTCTCTCTCTCTCCCTTAGATAGATGTTCATCGAAAAGAAATGAATGCTTATCATTTTTGATGCATTTTTGGGACTGAGTCACAATTCCATTCATTACACTTCCATGCACCCCTTTTTGAGTAAAGAACAACTATAAAAATCAACGCTAATTAAAAATTATTTAGAACTTTTTATTTTCTAGGATCCTCCACCAATAGTAGACTAGGCTTAGTACTTTGGATTAGGCTGTGAGCATAACTCTCCAAAGTTTCCAAAACAAATAGTAGAATTCTGAGGTAGGGAGAGTCAAATACAATCATCGTATAAGTCTGCCTGGGATCCCCCTCTCACACAAGGGTTACGCACGAGGTCGCATTCGGGTGAGCTACGGGGACTAACCCTCCGTGGTTTAACTGATTGTGGTGGTCAGATCGTATTATGGGGATCGCTTCAAGGTAAATCCATAATTACTGCGTGGAAGCCTTTTAGTTGATTTTGGGCTCGATACCCTACCCGTACGTTCAGATCAAACTGTCGACTGTTCCCGCCCAGGGGATGACTGCGAATTGGTAACCTTAGTGGCCATAATATTTAGGGTCTTACACAAGGTGACAGTGAAGAGAAGTCTCACTGTACCTGGAGCAGACATTGGTCAAACTCACTCGGGCTCCTTGGAGGGTAAATCCACAATTATTGCGTGGAAGCTTACACCAAGGCGTAAGTGTGTTAAGAAGGTCACCATTGTAACTGTTTCACCCTATCCCCGCCCCTTCTGGACTTGATCACGCGACGTTGGATTTCATCACCAACTAGTATGGTCATCGAGAGAAGGTCCTATTTGCTTGGTTGTGATTCTTAGATTCTATTAGTGTATGTTGTTTCTTTTACTTAGTGGACCTTAGGTTGAGTCAGTGTTAATGGCATCGAATCCTGGGAGTACCAATGGAGGAACCCCTTCTTCTGGGAAACCTTATACCTTTCCTTCATTTGGAAACTTTGGTCCTCCATATGTTTCCACACTGAGTCTTCCAGGACTCACTATTGGATTACCAGTTTGGTTGTTCCCCACTCCGGTGATCCCAAATACTCCCAATGTTTTAGTTTCACCTAATACTTTGGATGTCAATACACCACCCACACATCAACCTCATGTTGAATTTTCTCCTTCTTCGCCCATCAAGTTTCCTTCCATTTCTCCTTCTTCACCTAGTGAAAGCTGTAAAGCAAGTAGCCAGGTTGATCAGAAGAAGAAGAAACGGAAAGAGAAGAAGAAGAAGAGCCCAAAAAGGACCAAGGCCCCAACAACATCAGATGTTGGCTCTAAGAAACTAGTTACTGTTAATAGTACTGGGAGTGTTGATGAGATCAGCAAGATTAAACGAAAGAATCCAAAACCCAAATTCCCTTGCAGCCTTTGTAAGGGTGACCACTTTCTGAGGGATTTCCCCGGTCTTACCTAGGTCTTAGAAATGTTGTCCTCCATGTCATCAGCCTCTGTCGGTCATGTCGATGATACCCCGTCAACTAGTGATGTTCAGGTTGGTAAGAAGAAGAAAATTGTCAAGTTCCCTTGCATGTTATATAAAGGTAATCATTACTCTCACCTTTGTCCTTGCATGGACGAGGCTTCTTCTCTTTTGGAAAAACTTCGACTTCCAAAAGGTTATCATAAGCTTTCCTCCGACCCATCATTGGTTGATGGACTGGTCAATATGGTTCCATCCCTGGTCAGTCCGGTTGATCAGGTGGTCAATCTAGTTTCCTCCTCGATTGAACCACAAACCCAAGTAACTGATCCAGTTCCATCATCGATCAGCCCCGCTCTTCATCAAAAGAGTGACACCAAAGAGGTCGATCTATTTCCACCCGTCGACCCCATTCTTCCCTTGGAGAATGAAACTCAAGTGGTCGATCCAGTTTCACCATCGGTCGATCCCATTCCTCCATTAAGGAATGTCAAAGTGGTTGATTCAGTCCCTTCCTTGGTCAGTCCCACCCTTCATTCGAAGAGTGCCAAAGTGGTTGATCCAATTTCATCCTTGGTCAGTCCCACTCTTCCTCTGAAGAGTGCTAAAGTGGTCTATCCAAGTCCACCATTGGTTGATCCGATCCAATCTTCAGTTGATCCTACTCTCCTTCTAGAGAGTAAACTCGATACTGCCCATGTATTTCTCATTAATACAGACTCTACCGTGTCGGGGGGAATTCCTCCTTCTCCTGCAAAACCCCCTCCAAGTAATGAGGCCATCCTTTTTGATTGGGGTGTGCTAACTAGACCTCGTCTTCCCTCCCACATTCTATTCCAGATTACAGTACAGGTTCGTGGTCAGGACATTCCTCAAACTCTGATAGATGAAGGTGCGTCCGTTAGCATTTTCCTCAAACGCTGATAGATGAAGGTGCGTCCGTTAGCATTTTGTCCTCTATTGCTTGGCATGCTTTGAGTTGTCCTTAGCTTGCACCGGTTACGCAAAATCTATTAGCTTTTAGCAGAAGAACTAGTCAACCTTTAGGGATCCTCCCTCAGTTTCCTGTAACTTCGGTAGGGAAAATTGTCTTTATCGATGTCATGGTAGTCCAAGAACCCTTGGATTTAACTTTACTCCTTGGGCGGGATTATGTCTATGCTATGAAAGATATTGTATCCACTCTTTTCTATGTGATATATTTTCCTCACGATGGAAGAATTGTGACTATTGATCAACTTTCATTCATCGGCCCTGACTGGGTTACCTCCCTAAGTGGTTCTTATATGCAGATAGTATCACCCTCACTGCATGTCAATTATGTGGCGTTGTCTCCAATGACCTCAACTTCCGATGATTTGGATCCAGTAGTTGACATGGTGATCTCTTCGGTAGGGTTATTGGAGCCTAATCTCCTTACCCCTGTCACGACCCTCGACACATGTTCCTTCCAGAGTGATTATCTTCCATCCAGCGAAGATCTCCTGGAGGCCATGACCGAGTTTTGTCCCTTGACATGGTACCCTTCCAGAGCATTATCCTCTTTAAAGCCATGATCAAGAAACCATGAGCATAGTTTCTCTTCTTTGTGGAAAGCTCGTTAAAAAATGAAATAGAGGCTTTGAGCATAGTTTTCTTCTTTGTAGCAAGCTCGTTAAAAAATGAAACAACAATCTGGGGATCGAACCTGGAACCTTGAGCATAGATATTTTCCTGTGTCAAGCTCGTTAAAAAATGAAACAGTCACCTCTATTGAACCTTCATTTCATCCACCTGCATCCTTTTTCTCCATCTAGCATAGAAATTGGTTACAACCTCAAAGTCGGTGAATGAATTGAAGCTTGGGGGGCATGTCTCCAGCCTTTGATGATCATTCTGGAGTCAAGCCACCAACTTTCAAGCTGGGGGCATACCGAGCTTAGTCTTTGTTCTTTCTCATGCTCGTAAATACATGAGAATGCAACTGGGTAAACTTTTATCTCTTTTTCGGACCCGTACGGATACATGAACACACGAAAAAGGAACCCCCTTGGAGTCAACTTTAAACCCTTTTTAGACTCTCTAAATATGAAAAGATTGTCGAGTGACCTTGCTTCCTTTCACACTCATTAAAAGGTCAGAAAGGGCGTCTTTCGAGCGATAGTTTACCCCTTTTTCAGTCTCGTTAGACTACTGTACGAAAAAGGAACTGAGAGAGTTCTCTTTTGAGTGTTTTTCCAAACTCTATAATCCTGAAAAACCTTCGAGTTTTTTGTCTTTGGACTCCTTAAAACACACATCGACAGGCCCATATGGGACTGATCGCTTACTTCTTTCGGTTCGTTAAAAAAAGGAAGAGGAACTTACCGAAGGTGAGTTATATTGAGCATGTGTTATCCTCCTCGAGCTCATTAAATCAAAAAGAGGTACTCATCTATATAGATGAGGGAAAAAATTGAAAGGAGCAAGCCAAGCAGTCTCTTGAGAACATCATCCAACACTTCTTAGAGTCTCCCTTGAACACGACACTTTGTCATTTGCACATATCATAATCCATTGAACCTCTGCACTAAGCCAATCCTCGAGTTCCTTTCACTCCTTTGGGCCACCCGACGCAAGTCACAGTATCCACTGCATAGTTTTGGTCCATGTCATGTTTTGTTGTTGTGCCTCAGTTTTCAAGGGAAGTATCCGCCTCTAGAGTTAGCCATCCCAAATATCTTTCCTCAAAACCTGTGTCAGTCCATGTCCATTTGATCTACCAATTACATATCTATGTTTGTTTCACTTCGTTGATGGGGGATACATCAAGGCCCCCCCTCGACGAGTCTATTCCTGTCGACTTCAACACATCATCCGGGAATCAAACTTAGAAACCATTTAGTACTTTGGGACCTGCATGCCTCAATGGCAGGCCTCCTCACATTTGACAGTAGGTTTACATCATTGACCTCTGATAAGATGATTCCACGGATGTTCGACCTCAGCTCATCTGTTCACATTCGCTGGAATGTAGTAGGGTACCTTGGGAATCATTGACATTAATGGTGATTTCCCTCGCACTTGTTAACGGTTCACACCATTGACCGGTAATCAAGTGGTTTCTGCCATGTTCGACATCAGGAAATCTATTCACATGGTTAGATTTGTACCATATTGGGATCGATAAGAAGACCATGGGTTGAGTGACCACTTTGATATATGCTTTTCCCAGGTTGCGAAGGAGTTTTTATTGGACAAAGAACACATACACTGTTACATAGATCCACTTTGTATTGGTCGTGGCTATGTCTTGTCATCTTGTATATCCACTGTGTATTCTTCGTGGCTACGATCAGTTCGGGTCATCAGAGTATAGATCCATAGTGTATTTTCGGTGGCTATACCTTTTTATCAATACAATTATGGATCCGCAGTGTATTTTATGGCGGCCATATCTTGCAAGTCTTGATCACCCAAGCATAGGTATGCCTTCCTTGGGTTTTGAAATATGTCATGATATTTGTTGGATGTTTGTGTGCAGCTTCTGTTAGGTTCTCTGTGTCTATACCCTTTCTTGAAAGTCTACAAAGTATTTCAGTTATTAGTTCCCATATTCTAACTTCATACTTTGGGGGACAATCTGTTACACATCAAAATTAATCACTTCGATAGTGTCGCAAGTGTCATCATTACAAGTGTTGCAAGTGTCACATTTTTCTCACAAGGTCGCAAGTGTCGCATGTTGCTCACAAGTGTCGCAAGTGTCAGGGAAGCATACTGCCATGATGCCTATGGTGTGCCTATAATGACGTGAAAAATACACTTGAAACACCTCAAACATTTTATTTGGAAGAGGAGAAATGAGTCAGCAGGCTTACAAACCTTTTGCCATCTGAAAGAACCTCAAAAACTGAGCTTTTGAAAGAGAGGGCTCCCCTGTACTTCTTCTTGAAGTGCCAACACTCCCCCTTACACTATCAAGGAGCGTTATAAAGCTCCCCTGGCCCTTTTGAGGGAGTGCTATAGATTTTGAGAGCGCTGGCGCCCTCCTAAAGCCTACTAGGGAGCGCTACAACGCTCTGATGGCCCTTTTGAGGGAGCGCTACCTATTATGGGTAGTATTTAAGTTGTTGATATGAATGGGGGAAGCATCATTTCATTCTTAGAAGGCAGTTGAGCTCGAATCCCTAGTCCAGCCATGATCTTAGGGAAGATCCTCAACTGAAGGAGGAAAATCCTCAACTTCCCCAAGGATATATCAAGTGGTTAAAGCCTCTCCAATGCTATATAAGCAAGCTTTCTAATGGTGAAAGAGGAAGGAAAAAGGAGAATCACACCAAACTTATGATCTCATAAGTGGTGCTGGAACAGAGCTGAGGAGAATTGCTAGCATGAAACCTATGATCTTATAGGAAACACACAGTCATCCAAAGGAGAGTGATTAGTGAAGCTGTTGTTATCCAGGTTGTGGATCTTTCAAGCAAGGGTTAGACGAAGGGGACTTGATGAAGCTGTCGCATTCGCATCTATGATTGTAAGTACTGTTGTCGTTATTCTCATTAATATGACACGCTTGGCCTGTTTCTTTCTAGTTTGTGTCTAATGTTACATGAACTTATCATTGATAGATAGATCTGTTTTCAAGCTAATATCAATAGAGTAGGAAGTGGTCATATCTTGTTTGTCTACAGGACTCAGCGAGGAGCAAAGGATCAGAGCTCAACTCGGAGCATGCAGGGACAAACGTTGATAAAGAGGTACTTATGTTCTCCTTCCTTCTCATGTGTTAGTTTGTATAGATTTGAAAGGAAGTTAGTGTCCACATTAAGCATTTTCTGTCTTAGAGTTAGGGTCAAGCTCTTTGAGGCAATCTACCTGTCCGCAGGGAGATTTTCCTACAACAAGGTCCTCCACCAAATTTTAATCTTCCTTTGACTAAGCCAAACACCCGTATACTTTTCCAAGTAAGAGATATTTTTAGTGATCCCTTTTCTTTGTTTAGTGATCCTCCCACCATGTATGGACCAAGCATTTCATCCAATGTGGATTATCCTACGATCCCATCCTCAATTGGACCTAGGGGAAATTCCCCCGGGGGCATCCCGGTGATGTCCACATTACTACCCCTTAGCTCCATTGGACCTACACTATTCATACCATTTTCTATTGGTCCCTCGATATGGAGGCTGTTGACTATGTCATCATTTCCATATGTAAGCATCCCTGCACCCATACCTTCTACATCACTACCCACTTATTAATTATTTTCCAATGGGGGGTCGAGCTTTGGTTTCAACATGGGAAGTGGAGCTCCTTCCACCTCCACCAATCCTATGAGTGGCATGAAATCATCAAGTGCGGGTGCACCTTTTGGATGGAGTATGTCTAGTGGTTTTGGGGTTTTCCTTAGTTAGTTTGGGGGCATCAGTACTTCCATAGGTTTTAAATTTCCATGGGGTAGCACACCTTTCCCTAGAGGCACATCCCTTGGGGGAAACTTGGGTTTTCCTTTTGTTTCCACATCTAGTCCTGAGGGTTTCTTCCATGGGACTAACTTTGGGAATATATTTCCAGGAAGGTTCACATCTCACCCTGGGAGAAACCCCTTTGGGGGATTTTTTTTTCTCGGAGCAGTCATGTTCCTGGAAGTGCCACCATCCATGGAGGAACTCACTCTCCAACGAATCTTAAACCTTCCAACAATACAAATATAGGGGGACAACAAGTTCCATATGGGACAATAGAAACTTCACCTCCCTCTTAGTCTTCATTTGCATCATTTCCTTTCTTCACAATGTTAGAGTTAGGATATCTATCATAGTTAAAAAATGACCCTATTTCCCATGACCCGACATGGCCATAAATTCCTTCCAAGTTTCCATCATATATTCTAAAATTTGACGAAAATGCAGGAGAGGACCCCTCCACACACATCGTGACATACCACTTATGGTGTTCATCCAACTCGTTGATGGATGATAGTGTGATATTGTGTAATTTCCAGAGATCCCTAAAATGAGTGTTATAAACATAATTTGCACCCAGCCTACATACCTGGCCTTTGGCCCTACTAGTTGCCAATTTCTTGAGCCAAGATCTTCTAAAACACCCTCTTTTTTGAGCCACATGCGCCCTGGCCTTCTACAGCACACGTATGCACACATCCATACACTTGCAGGCCTTCTACAACACGTGTATACCGACAAAAGAATGAAAAATGGAAAGTTGCAGACGGGAAACAAAGTTTCAGGAAATTGCTAAAACTATTTGACTGCCTATGGCCAGTCATTCAATTGGATAACTACCTATAAAAGAAAGGGTAGGGGTCCCATTTGAAAAATAAGAGGAAGAGTATACAAACTTTGCCCAAATTTATCCCCCCTTTGCTCCAATTTCCTGCAATTGTATTGTGAGGTTGAGTAGTTGATGCATTGTGAAGAGGAGCCCAGGACCAGGTTTGAGGAGCAATGTTGACCACATATTGTAAGTTTACTCGTGTGAATATTAATACAAAAAGGAATACTTTTTTCATCCCACCATATCATGTGTTCAAATTGTGTAGTTACTTTATGATATTCTCACATCTAACATAGCAATTAGTATATGAAATGCATGTTTGCAGCTCTCTGTTTGTCCATGTGTGAATGTAGGTCAGATTTGAGAGGAGGCTTCCAGTCAAGGAGCGAGTGAAAGCAAAGGGATTGACATCAAACGAAGGATTCAAGGTAGAGTTACCTAATCTTGTTTGCACCTTTGTATTGTATGAATGTGGGGTTTTGTGTTGGGAGAATAGGAAAAAGTAGAGGCCTTTAAATGGTCATTTTCTGCATGCATGATTAGAGACCTTAAATGCTAATTCCGTAAGTGGGATTTCCCACTCACATCAGAATTGGCGACCATACTGGCGAGTCTCTAGGGTTCTTTGGGGATTTTTTATTGGGTATTTTGAAATTGGTTTTACTGCCTTTTTTGAGTTTCTGGAAGAAGTCTGAGTGTTCAGGTGTTCTGGTTCTCAATACCAGTCTTCCCTGCTCTACTTTACAGACTATTTCTTTTCTGTTTTTGAGAGTCTTAAGAGGCATACGCGCCCTGTAGTGGTACAGCATGCGTATTCACGCGCCCTGCCTTTAGTCAGCCCATGTATGTACGCTTTCTGATGAAGTGCTAGCTGCGTGTCTGAGAACCTAGGAAATCCTTCTCAGGAAGAGGCTCATCCTCTCCCCTGCAGAAGTGATCCTTCTTAGGGATCTTCTAGGTCCTTCTAGGTCTTTGTTTGAACAATCCATAGTCAGGTAAAAGCCTTAGGATTAGCTTTGTTTCGCTATATTTTTCTTGCCTCTTTGCGTCAAAGTAATTTTTTTCACCTTTAAAGAGTTTTGGTTTTCAATACCAATACTCCTCGCCTAAGCTTAGTTGCTTGTCTTTCTATTTTGAGTAGAAACAAAGGCACACATACCCTGTAGTGGGCCTGCACACATGCATACGTGCCCTTCCCTTGGACATCCCATGTGCATACACTGGCTGTTGAAGTAACAATCACGTGTCTGTCTAGAAATTATTTTGAAGAGGCAGTCATCCTCTTTACTATAAAGAGTCATTTTTTCAGGGATTTTCTTGTCTGGTTATAGTCTCTGTCATAGCAGTTTTAGCCTAGGTTGGACTCCAGCATAGCTTTCTTTTTCATTAAAATATTTCTTCTTTTTCTTATCTTTTTAACTTATTTTTAGCTTGAAATTTTGAGAAAAATGAGTTGCATTTAAAAGAAAATTCCCCCTCATGGCTCGAGGGGGGGGGCATGAATCGTGCATTCATCAGTTTCTTTTAGAATATTTTGTTACTTCTGCTTTGATTGGAAGAAAATATAAAAAAGAAAAATAGCTTGTTAGTTCTCTTTCTTTCTTGGCATTTGCCTTGCATTGTTATTTGAAAAAAAAAAGAAATTAGCATAGTGTTGTGTTTTCTTCTCATCTTAAAAGCATTTCAAAAGAAAAATAAGAAAGATAATCCTTCTTTTCTAGTGTTCTTATCATTTTCTTTTTCTGCAATAGTCTTAACAATATCAGGTTCACTACCACACCTTTTGAGTAAATCAAGCCTTAAAAAGAATGCTAATAAAAAATAACTAGACTTTTATGTTTGTAAGGTCCATCAACTAGTTTAGGGTTAGGGCCTTGAATTAGGTTGGAGAGGAAACTCTTCAAGGCCGTTAAAAAAAACATACAAGTTTGTGCTAAGGAGTGTAGAAGTCCAATAATGTGGAAATTATCTGGGACCCCCCTCTAACACAGGGGTTAAACACAAGGTCACATGCAGAAAGATAGTGGAGATAACCCCTCCAAAGTCGGACCAAGCGTAGTGAGGAACGCATATAGAGGACTTGTCTTGGGATTCCATTGATCACATTTGCCACAGAGCTTCGTGGGTCTTGAATACATTCGAGGTCCTTAGTAGTCTTCCAAAACACTTGCTTTCAATACCCTTGATAGGTTTCGGGCTTGATACCCTACCCATTGTGGTCCACCCGACTATTGACTGTACCCACCTGGTGATTGTTCATGAGATGGAAACCTAGTTGCCTTTATTTTAGGGACTTACACAGGTGACTACAGGGGTATATCACAGTACCTAGGGCAGATGTTGGGCCATTATTTGCAGAGTATACCCGGAGGGTGCTTCTGTATTCGAGTTTCACTTGCACCGGTTAGTTTCTCTAGTGTTGGTTGGTGTAAATGTTCTTCCAACTAGTTAGTCATTTTCTTGATTTTCCTTTAGGAACTTTTAGCGTGTGCTCTATGCTCCCTAGTTTTCCATAGTGATTTATTCAGTCGTGGCTTTAGGTCTCTAACCTAGGGTGGTAGACCGCCCACTCTGCCGGTTGAGAGGACTTTTCATTCTTCCTCTTAGAAACATGGAGTCGCCTCTTTATAAGCATTGTTTTGATAACACTAGTTCTTCAGAGTCAGTGTGTGAGACTTTTATGGATTTGAACGATCCCGCAAGGGGAGAACCTATGCATAATATCTTCATGGATAAAGTTCCTAATGATACCAACCAAGGAACCCCTTCGCAAGGGGATTCTTGTGCTTTTCCTTTCTTCAGAAACGTTGGTGTCCCTTTGATGGCCACTTTGTACATTCCTGGGTTGAATGTAGGATTACCAGTTTGGTTGGGTACCATTCCAAATGTCCCAAATTCTCTTGGCGCTTCCCAGCTAAGAGATTTATTTCATGGGCATAATGTTGATGTTCCTTCATCAACAAAGTCTTCTCGTCCTCCTTCTCCCACATCTGGTGAAAGTACAGTTACTAGTAATCGAAAGTCTAAACAAAGTAGAAAGAGGAATAATAGGAAGAAGAAATCCACAACCCTTGCCAGTCATGTTGGGGGAAAAAGTCCAATCACTGCTAGTCATACTGGAAATAGGTCTATAACCTCTGCAAGTCATGTTATCGACCCATCACCAACCTCTGCAAGTCATGTTGGAGATGTGCAACCAGCCACCGCTAGTCATGCTGGGGGCATTGATTATGTTGAGAAACCTAGATGGATAGGACGTAAACCTAAGTTCCCTTGTAATCTTTGCAAGGGAGATCACCTTACTCATCTATGCCCTGGCATTCCATAGGTACAAAGATTGTGGTCTTGTCTACAAGCTCTTCTGATTCTGAGTCTTCTTAGGTTTCCTCACAATCTATTCAACCTTTGGTTGAGAAAGTGGTCACACTGATGCAGTCATCGACTGATACCACTCCTTTGTTGGGGGGTGAGGTGCCTTTAGACCTTGTAGTCTCTCTACCTATTCAGCCATTGGTTGAGAAAGTGGTCACGCCAATGCATTCATCGGTTGATCCCACTCCTTTTTTGGGGGGTGAAGTGCCTTTAGACCATGTAGTCTCACATCCTATTCAACCATTGGTTGAGAAAGAGGTCATGTCGATGCAGTCATTGGCTGACCCTACTCCTCTTTTGGGGGGTGAGGTGCCTCTAGACCATGTAGTCCCGCAGCCTATTTAGACATTGGTTGCGAAAATGGTCATGTTGATGAAGTCATCAGATGATACCACTCTTCTTTTGGGGAGTGACGTGTCTACCGACTATGTTTTTAGCATTTCTAGTTCAATACTTTCAAAACAAGGGGGCATTCCGCTCATTCTGAGCACACCCCCTCCAAGCCCTAGGATGGTTTCCTTTGATTGGAATGATCTTGCTAAGCCTTGTCTCCCTTCTTCTACACCTTTTCAAATAAGGATTGAAGTTAATTCAACAAACATTTATTGATCTATCATGGATGAAGGATCCTCTGCAAGTATTTTAACCTCCTCGGTTTGGAAAGTCTTGGGATCTCCTGAGCTTGTGTCTTCTTCATATGAACTGTTGGCTTTTTATAGACATCCTAGTGAATATTTTTGGGTTATTCCTCAGTTACCTATCTCGTTAGGTGGGAAGACTGTCCTTTTTGACGTTATAGTGGTGCAAGGCCCGTTAGATTTCAATATTCTTCTCGGGCATGATTATGTATATGCTATGAACGTTGTGGTGTCTACACTTTTTTGGGTGATGAATTTCCCTCACAATGGAAGCATTGTCACTATCAACCAACTGAAATATGATAATCACCACCCTAATTCGGCGTTAGTTCAGACTACCCCTTTATATGTTCCTAGTGTTCGGGTAGACTCTACCCCGCCACAGGTTAATTATGTGGCATCTTATCCTCGATGTTCAATTGCTTTTGAGCAGGAAGTTGTGCAATCATGTTTTCCTTCTCAAGACTTGGAATCAATAATTGATCCATTGGCTTATCTAATGGGGGAATGGGAGCCCTCACTTCCTCCTCTTGGTCCAAGTGAGCTTGAGTATCCTTTTGAGTCTGATCTCGTTGTTTTTAGATCCTCAAGCCCTTGTGTTTATGATTCTTCGTTGATAGACTCTGCCAATCCTGCCCAGAACCTCCATCATCATCTGGAGTATGGTCAATTTACTTCACCCTTTGGGACTGTCGACCCTAGTTTGCCTGATTTCTCAGATTTTGAATTGCCTTCAGATAAGGCTATCCTTGAAGCCATGACTACGATTTCTATATCGCGGGAGGACTTACACCATGGTTTGTGTTTTCTTCCCTTTTGGGAGACTTTCCAAGTTGACTATCGAAGAGACTCTTGGTTTGAGCCTAGTAGCGGGCTCTACCTGAACCAGTTTCATACATGAGTCGTAGCCACAACGGGTCTTCTTCTAATCCCTTTTTAGACCCTTTAAAACATGAAAAGATTGTCAAGCAATCTTGTGTCTTTCATGCTTGTTAAACTGAAATTTGAAGGCACGTCTTTCCGGCAGTAATTTACCCCTTTTTCGGTCTGGATGGTCAACTGTAAGAAAAAAGGTATACTCTAGGAAATTCAGTTCTCTAGAAGAGTATCCTCAGGTATAATTTTACCCCTTTTTTGGGCCTAAGGGACTAAATTTACGAAAAAGGCACCCCCATGAAGTCCATAGTTAAGCTCTTTTCAGACTCCCTAAAATTGAAAAGATCGTTGAGTGACGTTGTTTCTTCACACTCATTAAATGGCCAAGAAGAACAACCTTTACGAAGTCCATAGTTAAGCTCTTTTTAGACTCCCTAAAATTGAAAAGATCACCTAGTGACCTTGTTTCTTCACACTCGTTAAATGGACAAGAAGAACATCATTTACTAAGTCCATAGTTGAGCTCTTTTCAGACTCCTTAAAAATGAAAAGATTGTCGAGTGATCTTGTCTTTGTCACACTCGTTAAAATGATTTTGAATAGTCATATTTTTTGTGCTAATTTACCCCTTTTTCGAACTGACTAGACTATTTTTGAAAAAGGTACCCCAATAGTCTCTTTTTACGTTTTTTTTCAAACTCTCTAAATATGAAAAACCATTGAGCTTACCTTCTCTGGGCTCATTAAACTTACATCGAAGGATGTTACCATTGTGTGTCTTATTAAACCACATTTGCATACCCACGTCTTTGTCCTAATGTCGGCTCCATGTTGCTCTTAACTAAACCATTTGAAGCATGCCTTATTCGCAAGCCTTGTAGCACTTTTCCTCTGCGTCTTGACACCTTTGGCCCACGGAGGTTTTTTCCGAGTGTCCATTTTCTGCATATGTCCCTTTTCTCTGAGCATCAGTGTGTTCCTTGCGCCTGGAAATAATATGATTGAAACACTCATTCCTCCTTTGTAACATAAAATTCTTTTATTCTTTTTTCAAATATTTTCAAAAATATTGAAAAAAAAGACAAAAAAATCAAATATACCCCAAAAAGAGGAAGGGAAAAGTATTTTATTTTTGTTGGAAGCACAATGAGTCACCCTTGGAGAAAGCACATCTTTTTGTTTGTTCATCAAATATCTGGGATATAGTATGACCTTAGGAAGTTGTTCTCGTAGAGTTGTATCCTCCTCTATTTGGTTATTCTTCCAAACATATGGAGAGTTGGTGTTTCCTCCTGCATCGTCAACTTATGTCAATATCATGTTGCCTAAGTCCCATCATTTGTCATTCTACTATCCAAGGGAAGTTTTTACCAACCTCGTGTTGGCCTTTCTACAGTTTGTCTCTTGCCCTCATGCCCAGCCATCCTAAAATACCAATCAAAATCCTTGTTCAAAATCAATGAAGTTTTTGTCTGATCATCGGGATCCTCTTGTCTATTCACGATGAGTTCTCGAATACCTCTGGGTAGTGAATTCATACACTCATATTACACTCTTACCCAAGTTTTGAAGATCTTGAAGTTGTTTCTCAATCCCTGATAGCGTCATCTCTAGCCATCAGATGACACTTAGCTTCTTGAAGATGGATACTATACATGCATATCTTTTGATTTTGAGATGTAGATCAGTTGTGTATTTCTCACGACTACACTTTATATAGTTATATAACATGGATATGTAGTGTATTTGATTGGCAACCATGATTTTAGTTTTTATCCCGAGCATGGGTATGCATGCCTTGGTGAGACAAATTGTTATTTTGCAGATGGAAGCTCTTGCATACTGGTCCCTAGGCTCACTCACTTGGCACATTGACGAATATTGGTAAATTATTTCAGCCATCAAATGCTCTTCTGACCTCACACTTTAGGGGGCATCTGTTATAAACCTAATTTGCACCCAACCTGCATACCTGTCCTCTGGCCCTACTAGTTGCCAATTTCTTGAGCCAAGCTCTTCTAAAAATCCCTATTTTTTGAGCCACACATGCCCTAGACTTCTACAGCACATGTATGCACACATCCATATGCTTGTAGGCCTTCTACAACATGTGTATACTAACAAAAGAATGAAAAATGGAAAGTTGTAGATGGGAAATAGAGTTTTAGGAAATTAATAAAACCATTTGACTGCCTATGGCCAGTCATTCAACCAGATAAATACTTATAAAAGAATGGGTAAGGGTCCCATTTGAAAAATAAGAGGAAGAGTATATAAACTCTGCCCAAATTTATCCCCCCTTTGCTCCAATTTCCTGCAATTGTATTGTGAGGTTGAGTAGTTGGTGCACTGTGAAGAGGAGCCCAAGACCAAGTTCGAGGAGAAGTGTCGGCCACATATTGTAAGTTTACTCTTGTGAAGATTAATACAAAAAGGAATGTTTTTTTCGTCCCACCATATCATGTGTTCAAATTGTGTATTTATTTTATGATATTGTCACATCTAACCCAACAATTAGTATATGAAATGCATGTTTGCATCTCTCTGTTTGTCCATGTGTGAATGCAAGTCATCTTTGGGAGGAGGCTTGCAGTCAAGGAGTGAGTGAAAGAAAAGGGATCGACATCAAACGAAGGATTCAAGGTAGAGTTACCTAATCTTGTTTGCACCTTTGTATTGTATGAATGTGGGGTTTTGTGTTGGGAGAATAGGAAAAGGTAGAGGCCTTTAAATGGTCATTTTCTACATGCATGATTAGAGCCCTTAAATGCTAATTCCGTAAGCGGGATTTCCCACTCACATTAATGAGTTATTGCTAAATGGTATATTGAATAAAAAATCGGTTCCTTCAAAATATTCAATGACATGGAAATGGTGTTCTTAACCCATTGCGAATTTCCCATTATGTATGAGAACAAATATCTTGACTTCACTACATCAAGATAATGAGACCCATATTTCCAATCATATACATGAGTGGTGATGAAGACATGGGATAATTAAGAATCAGATTCCAACAAACTCCTTATGGAGTGGTTCACCAAGTCCCTCCTACCACCCATTACCATAGATGTATCTATGGTCAGGGAAACCTTCGAGGAGAAAGTCATTTTGCATGCCCAACACTTGGACTTGATCTATTTTTAGTCAAGTACACTTTATTACATCATCCCAAACACTCCTCGGTCATTGAATAGTCCAAAGAAACCAAACCCAGGACCCCATGTCGATGGTGTGGTCGGTTCTGTTTCATATGCCTCTATAAACTAAATAGCTAATCATATAGGTCAAATTTCCATTAAGTCACACCCATCACCTTCTGGTGCTAGTGCTCAAAATATTTTGGTCCCATCTCAAACCACCGAGGTGAATTCAGTGTTTTCCATGCAACCAAAGAATCCTTAACAACCTAGACGAAAGAAAAAGAGGAACAAGAAAAAGAATTCCAACAATGAGAAAGGGATTGCCTCTGCCCCAAAATACCTAGGAAGGAGGCACTGAGGAAAATATGAAGAGTCGTTTTCCCTACATGATTTGTGGGGAATAACATACCACTCATCAATTCCCTAGGAAGGATGAAGTCCATATATTTTTGTCACAATAACGGACCTCCCAACAGCTTGTTGTTCTAACCCATCCTTTCCCCCCTCAACCTCAAAACATGGTTTCCACAAATCATGTGCATCTGTAAGGGGGCATGCTAGGTACCCCTCATCATGAGGGTTCTTCCTAGAATGATTATGCATTCATGTGTGACCATATGGTCAACTTTTATACTCAAGAAAAGAAATACAACATTTCCGAGCCTTCCCATGCTGTGCCAGAAGCAATATATTCTTCCCAACCTGGCGGACCTCTTTAGAATGAGAATCCATCCTTTGACGCACCGCTTCACCCCCTGAAAGGAGTTGTTATATGTATGACACATAATCCTAACACAACGGCTACCCACAACTACAATATGGTGGAATATTTGGCCTAATGAAAATCCTTTCTATATACCATAGGTGGGGTTGATCCCTCAAAGTCATGTTTGATGACCTTAGATTCTTCTCAAGTTACTCATAGGCTCTTCCATCAAGTATCCTTCTAGATAAAAGTGTGAACGGTGGGAAAAAAACATCTTCCAAACAATAGTTGATGAAGGATCCTTGACTTGTATTATATCTATCTCTTGTTGTAAAGTTATTGGTTCCCCTAAACTTGATACATCTGCAACACTATTGAAAGAATTTGGTAGACACATATTCCAACCCCATTGCATTATCACTGCCTTACCCATCAAGTTAGGTGGAAACATTGTCTTTGTTATTGTAGAGGTCATCAACGAACCTATTGAGTAAAATATGCTACTCGAGCGTACTTGGTTCAATGAGATGACTAGAGTTGTCTCGTTAGTATTTAGGCTCTTAATATTCCCTCACTAAGGAAAAATAGTTATGATATATAAACTTGTGTTCTGTACCACAGAAATTGGACCCAATGCAAGGTCCAACGTACCCTTTGTCGGTGATACTCGACAGTATTATATAAATTTTTATGCATGGATGTTCAATGATCCTTCACTTATGGGCATGTTTACCCTCCCCCCACCATCTCCCACTACAAAAATAGCTCCCATAAACATGATTTCATAATTTACTAGTGGATCCCTTGGATCTTTTGATCCTTGGGTGGTACCTCGTCCCAAGAATGTTGATTCATATGGAGAATCCATGCCACTTACCCCAGTCAATATTTTCAATCCGACAATCCCATCAACATCTGTTGATATTGGCCAACACCTCCATCCTCATATGGATTTTGATCAATATACTCCACCTGAATAGGTTTTTTACTCTCTGCATTCATATGATTTCCTAGATATTTAGTTGCCTTCTTAAGAGGCCATCTTGGAAGTCATGGATTTTGTTAAGGTCCTAACCCGCACATAGGTAGATTAATGTATTCGGATGTAATAAAGGTCAATATTAATAAGACCTTTCAATAAAATAGAATAAGGCGGATGTAAGAAGACCTAATAGAAGCTTCCGCTTCTAGAAGGATC
>ML803297.1:106729-160088 GCA_009831015.1 Picea engelmannii
GTTCAAGTGCTATTTCTGTTGCTATTTCGTATATCATTTCTGTGTATTGTGAAGATTATGCTGGATATTTCACTGTTATTCTGTTATTTCTAGCATTTCGTTTCTGTTCTGCACATTTTATATATCTGGTATCTTGCAGATTTCATAGAAAAGCCACAGGATGAGATGACACATTCATCATATTTTCTTGATTTAGAACTGATGAGAGTTAACATGATAAGTCTCGACCCGATACAGGGGGCATTTTTTGCACCATCCATTAGACCTCCTAGTATTTACCCTTTTCCACCTATGATATGTTTTTCAGAACTTGCCATCGAATTCTATGTTTTCTCTTCCATTGAAGATTTGTGTGTTATACTTCCATCATGTATTTATGGGTCCCATCAAGGATATATAATATCTCACAAAACCACTCACAATGAGCATATTCGGCTACAGAGATTCATTCATGTGTGTCATGGCCCCAGTATGGTGAGTCATATGAAGCCAATATTGGCTCATGCATTCATCGATTATGAAAAAGATCCTTGGTCGGAGCCTAGAAATGGGCTTTACTTTTCCATAATCATTAGAATGTGTAGTTCCTTGTACATAGTTATGTGGTGTGTGTGATTTATGTTTTTCATGTCATATCTAAGAAATACAAAAAAAAAATCTTTTTCGAGATTTCACTATGCATTTTGACCTTGGAATCTAGTTTACATGTGCTTGACAAGATTCTAGGGATTTTTTTATAAATATGGAAACATCCATTGAACTTGAGGTACATGTTCCTCAATTGGCATATAGGGATAGTTTTTTCCCGACATTTCCCACCTTGCATTATTAATCATCCCTATCACCATCACTATTCCTTAGGTTCAATCCCTACCATTTGTGACATTGGCCACTAATTTCGCACAACGTAACTTGTTTGGTAGTGCCTACCCTTCATGGGAGCCCTAGATAGCACCTGGATTTCCATTTGGTTGACATGTTATGTTTTCCTATAAGACCAAGAGCCTTCCTTTAGCCCCTCCATGACTTGAATATTGAGCCTCATTTTCCTCTCTTCATCTACATTCTAGCCATATTTTGTGGGGGCTCCCAAACATTTTTATTGTTGCTTAATGGTTTCCTATGCATTTTCTTCTTCCATCATGATTCTAGCTACTACATTGTTGTTTTACCATATCCTCTTACCACTATTCATTATCCTTGACCATCCACATATTTCATTATTTGGCCTCTGTTTTGCATCCCTCTACCCATGGAGAGAATAGATGCTAAGAGTGGACCTCACTTGCCTGTACCATTTAAATGCATCTTCCTTAGGTTGGTTCCATGTGCTTGGAACATAGGAGTATGTTTTTAAACTACTCGTTCTCTCTTGATGAGTACACTTTATATATTTTTTAGACTCATTAAATGACACGAAAAAGATACATAATGAGCATATTTTTAACTCTTTTCCAGTCTCGTTAAAATTGAACGAAAAAATAAACTATCGAGCATAATTGTGTCATTATTTAGTGCTCGTTAAACCATGAAGGAGATGAAAATACCGAAAAAATAAAGAGTTGGGGGGGGTTTCACCATTGGTCTATTCTCAAAATGGTAACGTCGGTTGAGTCACCCTTGAACATGGAACATGTCTGAGTCCTCATCATTAATTTGGGTTTTAGCTTATCTAGGATTCATCCCAAGTAATATGAGTTTGAGATAATCCTCTGAATGGTTACTCTTCCAGTCATTATGGATAGTGTTTAAATGCCTCTTGAGTTGTTGCACTATATTTTTCCAGCACTTGTGTCTTGCTGCTAAGTCACCATTTTTTCATTCTATATGTTTAAGGGAAGTTTAAACCTAAGTTTTCCATATGTTATTTTCTTGAATTTCTAAGTCCTTCGTCCCTATATTAGTGGTAGTTTGTGATAATCTCTCTTCACATCATCTCTCAGTGTTTATTTCGTGTTGATTGATGGGGGATACATCAAGTCCCTCCTTTGACAAATATCTTCCTATTAACTTCAACACATTATCTAGGAGAGGGATCTAGAAACCAGCTAGTGCCTTGGAGCTTGCAGTCCTTAGTGGATGGCCTCCTTGTGATAAACAATGGGTTTTCATAATTGAGTCTTGATCGATTGATTCTATGAGTGTTCAACATCAGATCCTCTATTCACACTCTCTAGATTTTACTAGGTACCTTGGGGTCCATCTTCATCATAGGTGGGTCCCCTCATGTCTTTTAACAATATAAATCAATGATTGGTAGTTAGATGGTTTCTACAATGCTTGAAATCAACTCATCTATTTTCATGTCGTGGATTCATACGATCAGGTTTTGCGACGAATACCTTGGGTTTGGGGACACATATTTCTTTTCCATCATCCCATCCCAAGTTGTGATGGAGTATATCAATTGTATATGAGTACTATGAAGACTTTAGGGGCACTCTCCTTAGTGCTAGTTATCTTCTTGATATCTATATGTTGTGTCATATATTCACATTTTATTTGTTGTTGGCTATGATTGTATTCATGACATAGATCTACATTGTATTGTCTTGTGGCTATAGTCTTATTGATGACATGGATCCACCATGTATTCTTTTGTGGTCATGGTCTAGCAATTCATATCATTGACCCACAGTGTATTGTTTGGCATCCATGCTCATTTCATAGTCTAAGTATGTCTACCTAGGGGATTGTCTATATGCTCAAATCCTTTATGTGTAATTGTGGGTACACATTGGTTCCTTGATCTCTATGTTCCTTCCTTATTCAACTCATCACCATAAATTTTCGTAATGTATTTTGGCCATTAGTTCCTCTTCTGACTTCCCACATTAGGGAGCATCTATTATACTTGTATTTTCCACCATTGGTTGTGCAAGCATGTTATTAGATGTTATGAGGCTAGAATTACATAATTGAGTAAAATTCTCATAATTATTTCACAAGGAAATAATTATTTTGTCACAATTTCATAATTATGAAATAAAAATTATTTAATAATTGAGAATAAGCTCATAATTGAGAATAAGATCATAATTGAAAAAACAGCTCATAGTGAGTTGGAAAAAGATCATAATTGAGCATGGAACTTGAGCAAAAATCTCATAATAGAGAAAAATTTCATAATAGGTTGGAAAAAGCTCATAATTAAGTATGAAACTTGTGCATGACTTGTAATTTCTCAGTTCGCATGCCATCAAGAATATATATGACTTGTAATTGCTTAGTTCACATGCTATAAAGATATCCATGACTTGTATCCACCTATCTATGAATTGTGTCCACCTAATTCACATGTCATGAAGCCTATCTCCAATCTATTCTAAAATCATATAAGAAGAGGCCAAACCAATGAGATGGAGAGAATGTTTTTTAGGGTGGTTATGTTGTAAAAATAGAGAGAAGGGATCAAGAGGCTAAGGAAGAGAATCAATATCCTACAATTAGGAGGAAAACATCATCATCAAAGGTATGTTTTTTATGTAATTTATCTATGATATCTAATAGATCAATGGTTTTCCTCCATATTATTTGTGTTTTACTCGTGACATGTATGCCAAGTATCCAAAATGTACCTCTAACAATGTATCATGCCGCCACCAAGGTGTATTTTTATCACACAATTTGTACTTGTCCAAAGCCCAAGACAAGTAAAGGAGATTGGTGTAGAAAACATGATATCTTATCATTGTCGCCTCAATAGGAAATTCTCACTTTTTAGGAGTAGAAGAAATTCTACCCCAAGGGAGGCATCCCTGGTGACATAAAGGGATGGGTAGAAATACCCCCCCTCTCACTGGTCACCAAAGTCAACAAAGTCTACGTCTGATAAATTGAGGCGAAGAAGTGTAATTTCTGAACCTTCCCAGAACAAGAACAACAGAGCATATATATGGCAATTTTATGTACAAAAATGATAGTTAAGCCTCTAAAGATGATAGAAAGTGAAATTATATGACGGTTGAATAAAAATTAAAGTTAGATGACAGTTTATAACAACCAAAAGTAAATTGTAACAACCACAAAAATTAGTGCTCATAATTGCTGGAAAAGACAATGAAAATTAAGCATATATCAAGTAGATTCCTTAACAAATGTCACAAGCAAGCTCTAAGTAAGTTAGCTATGAGTCGGCTTAGTGTATGCAGAAAATTGCAGCAGTTAGTATGGCTGTAGAAATGGTTTTCAACAACATCAAGTAGATTAGTAATCTAGTATAAACTATGGTTAGTGATAGTTAGTGAAAGATTAGGAGAATAGTGTTTGATCAATCCTTCAACAAGAGAGAAGTGAGAACTAGTTCGTTTTAGGGCTTATGGAGTCAATTATATCATCACAATAACTTGGAGAAAATAAATGATTATACTTTTATAAGAGATAACAAGGTGGAATCTTGAGGAGTAGCACCTTAAGTCCTCAAGTACCAAGCCTCAAAGAGTAAAATAAACTAGGGCATAAGAACTTCTAGGCCCTAGTAATTTCTCTTCTTCTTAGACTCTTGAAATATATTTTATAAAACAAGAAGTAGAAAAAGATTCTAATGTGATATCACTTCAGGGCTCTAGAATTTTGTCTAGACAAGATCTTCTTAGGAAAAACTTAACAAATAAAGATCAAGAAAGAATCAACTTATGTTTATTACTCCCAGGGTTTCAAGAAAGAAATTTCATAATATTAAATATGAACAAGTAAACATACCATAAACATTTATCATGAAATGAAAATTGCATATTTACTTACTTCACCAATAATAATCAAGCACAAAAACCCTAGGTTTGCCAAAATTTCACCAAGAAATGATCCAAAATGCATCCAAAATAGCCTCCAAGAAAGTGCACCTTAAAATTTCAGCCAATAACCCTTAGAGGGCAGAAATTTCAGTCATATCTCCAAGTGAGGAGAGTTATGATGAAAAAATAAATTTAGTGAGCCATATTTATATGGAAAATACTGGCTTAATTACCCAACAATTGTGTCTTTTCGCAATTTTGAGCCTACATGTCAATTTGATCATCAAAATAAAAAATAAAACTAATTCTTTACAAAAAGACCCTAAAGAGGATGATGTCATCCCTCCTAGGGTGATGTTAGGCCTCCTCAAGGAGACGTTGATATGGAGAAGCATGGTGTTAGGCCTCCAAAGGCCTTGATCATTGTCCACACGTTCCAACATAATCTTCAAGGACACCCTACATCAAGCATCCATCAAACCCCAGCTCTTGGTGACGTCATAGGCTAGGAAGGTGTCCTCTGGGCCTCCAAAAGCCAACATCCAAGTGGGAGGCAGTGAAAATCCATGCTAGAGTCATATCAGAGTTCCTCCAAAGGAATCATCCTCTTCCTTCACTGTGCAAATAGGTCATCACAATATTTCCCCAGGCATGGGGTTTATGCATCCATCCTTGGGCTTCAAGCCCCGATAAAGGTGTGAAATAATCATCTTCTCATGAATACATGTCCACCGAGCAAGGTCCTATGAGAACAAATAAATACGCCCTCCAAGGGTCCATGAGTCACAAGTATCATTAAAAGTAAGCTACATCTAATAATCCAACCACCCAAACATGTGCATCAAACCCCCCTTTTCAAACTAAACAAATTCTCAAAGATGTTATACAATTTGTCAAATTTAGGTGTGGGAGTGGTGTCAAGGCATCCTATTGGGTGAATCATTTCCCAGGTCCAAGATGTTTTCCTGGAACAAACCCATCTAAGACATGTGTGCATGTGAAGTGGAGTGGGGTGAAATTCTAGGTACAAGTTTCATGACATACAAGGGTTTGTATTGTCTCATTTATGGGTGCCTTTGTAGAGGGTGAGTTTCCCTTCATCCGTGATGCAATATTTTTTTAAGCCCATTTATTTCCATCAATTAATTAAGGTCCAAACATTGGGTACTCTCTATGGTTAATCGATTAGCTTGGAGGGAAGTACCATAGATTCACTTGAAAGGAGAGGTACATAGAGTGCCATGGGGGTATAGTCTAGCTTGTAATGTGCTTGTGTAGATCCCTCAACAAGTGGGACATCTAGAAATGTGAATTTATGCTTTTGCAGGTGTTATGCTTTTAAGAGATAACGCTTCATTGTTTCTCAAGACCTCTTAGGAAAGCATCTGGAAGGTTCATGATTTGGCTTTTATCTTTTTCCAACTACTTTCCCCTTTGGTCCTTTAGCCCCTTCTTCCCATGAAATTAGGTACAATCCCTTCTTGGGTCAGTACACCTAAAGATCCAAAACGATAAGGAGATGAAAGGAAAGAAGTGTGGAAGGTGATAGGTATGATCGAAAATGGATGATGAATCTTCAAGGAACCCCCTAGTAGCACCCTATTCTCGAGGGTGACCAAATTACTAGGACAAAATGACACCAACCAGGGTTAAATAAGGAAAAGAGTATTAATTCCAAGAAAACATTATGTAATCAAGAAAGATTATTTGCAACATGTTCAAATGTTTCAAATATTAGAGTGACACTTACCATGATACCTGAACTCATTACATCATGGAGAAAGACCCATTTCCCTTTGGGACTAGTCCACTGTGGTGGATGTTGCTATTGGTGGTGATGTGTAGAATGCATCAATGAAAAAGAAGGGCCCTTTGGGTTTATTCCATGTCCATCCAACTCTCGAAAATCCATGTCTGCAGCTTGTACCATGCATATTCACTACCATGACAAGCCTCAAGCATGTACCATTAAAAAATAAGCATAAGACTTAAAACTAACACATAAGAATACCTTTGATCCTCTAGACACCCTGTTGTATCATATAACAGATGAGTAAACCAACTTGGTAAAATCATCACTTCACAACCTTTCACAAGCCTTTTCATAGATTCATGACTTTCCCTTATACTACCCATGGATATCTGTGCTTTTCTCCACTGCAGGCTATGCACATCCACGTCATTCTGACCTCTAACCCACAGATACCTCAGAAACTAGGGTTACTCACATTTTCTATAACTCCAATACTTTCACCTTCAACCTTCCTTCACAACCTCGAACTTTCTACCTCATAGTCAACCTCAGATTTTCCAATAGACCAAAAGTTCTTCACAAGATAGATAATCAATAAAGATGTGTGTGAATTGTACTTATGAGAGACTCTTTGAGGTGTATTTATACTTTTTCTAAGTAAAATATTTCCTTACTTTAGGGTTTTATTGTTACAAACACTTAACCCTTTCATTAATTGACTTGTAACTAGGGGCTTCTTAACCATTCTTCGAGGCTCCAAACTTCACAAGGATATAACTCCTCAACCATGAGGAATCGTATGGCATGCCACCTATCACCAGAAATGGCATGACTGGGACTATCCATCCATGAATGTGTTACCTATATTTACACTATCCTTCATGACCTTATTGCTTGGTCAAATTTGGGTTCCATAACCACAACTTCATGGATTCGTGTAGACTTCATCAAATGCACCCATCACATATGATAAAATCGACCATTCTTGTTGACATCAATGAAAACTAACTCACCATAAATACAGATCACAACACTATGGTATATCGAACGCTCCAAGGGTTGACATCAATGAAAACCAATTATCCAACAATACCCCCCTTTGAAATTGAGGGCAACACCAACATTGATGGAAACATGCATACTCCGATACTCATGCTCCCCCTGCGACCATCACTCCTCATCAATGTTTCTCTCGATTTTTCTCTCCCCATTTCACATCAATGGAAAAGGGTATCTCTCCTTGGGGTTGCTCCCCCTATCTTCATGCTTCTATTCTTTCTCTTCACATGTTTCTCTCCTAATGTTTCTTTCCAAGTTCCTATTTTCTTTGATATCAATAACAAAGAGTGACTCACATGAAAGTATACCTTCTCTAAATAATCCATCTCTGAATTCATGCTATTGACTCTTACTCTTCTGATCTTTATCTTTCTCTCCCTTTGACATCATGGGAAAAAGGATAACTCCTCTTGTCGATATATCTCCCCCTATTTGCATGCTTCTAATATTTATTTCATGATCTCTTTATCTAATGATTTATCTCCTCTTGAATTCTCTGCAATATGTAATGTATATCAATGTAGGACTACCTTTATATGTTTCCTTTCCTTTCTTCCATGGATTCTTGTCCATTGGTTCTTCCTCTTGTAATTCACTGACATATATATAAATCATTCATTAATTGATTTCTTCATTTACTTGTCATGTTCACTTGACCATAATATTTAATGATTTCCTTCTAATGATATGAATTCTGCTAATGATTCCTATTGCAAATAAATTGTTAGGAATCTTCTCTTACCCATGTATTGTGTACCTGCTAAGCATCTCACTTGTCCATTGATTCCACTGATTCCAATTGTAAATATACTTTTTCATATATCTGTCTATCCCTGCCAATGATTTCGTAAATCCATCTATGTCCATAAATATGCTACTCAACTATCCACAATGTTGAACAATCTGTCACTATACTATCATGAAGGTTTCTCTGCTACAAATGATCATCAAAATATTCATGTATCTCAGACTGAATCAAATATTTCCACTAGTCTTCTCTATCCGCAAACCATACTCTACATGTCTAGAATAACCTATACTAAATAAATCCCTTCTTGAATACACACATGGAATACAATCACGAACCTCTTCATCTATAATTTCCAACTGACACCTACATGGGTATGTGTTCCAACACCAAACTGTTACAAGACATTCTGCATTTTTGTCATCAAACTAATCTTGAACTGCCTTCCCAAAGTCTACAAAAAATTCATACTGCTTGAAAGATAGTTCTTTGATCTGTAGAGCTACTACTTAGACTCCCCATGTTGAACATTAATATTGTTGGGAGTATCCAAGCCGGATGGCTCATAAACATAACCACTCTGATTTAGAGTAATATTCCTCTTCGTCTATGGATTCATCATCTTTATGAACTATGACTTCTTCCTTTTTTACTATGTGTTAGCACTAGAAGTCACCTCTGGATTGTGGCAGTGGTAAGCCCAGTACCCATCAGTTTTTTATGTCACAATGAATAATTTAAAGGGGGGTCTAATGGATGAAAACTCAAGATGATATAGCTTTAACTCAAAAAACTGGGTTGGTATGCACAAACATATGAGGTCTTGATATAACTTCAGATAGTAGGTTGAAGTAATTGGTATCAGAGCCATAAGTGTTGTCGAGATAGTTTATGCCTGAGAAGTCAGCCAGGAGCCTGTCTAATCTCTGTATCTTCAGAGACATAAGACTAAATGTTCTTCTTTTCTGTGCAGTTATATCTCATATAGTTAAGTCTGTAAAGTCTGTAATACATGCCTCCTGCATGTTATATGTATGAGTGAGACAGATTAATAAAGGATGAGTTTAATGTTTGGTTGTTATGAATGAGCCTTGTGCCTGAAAGATCTGATTGCGAGATGTGCAAAGTTTCGATAAATTGACGTGATTTACTTCTAGTGGTCTCTAGTCGTTGCTGTAGGACAGTATAAGTCAGTGTTTGTTGCCATAGATTGTCGTTGTTGCTGCATTAGTCCTTTTTCCCATTGTAAGTTAATCTTACCTGTTTTTCTTTTGCTTACCTGCAATATTCAAAGGATCTTGTCAGGAGTTGCAGTAATTCTCTAATGGCTTCTCAGAAGAATTCATCATCTCATGATCTGTCTGCACTTACTAAATACAAGCCTACTAAGTGGTATAGAAAGTTATTGAGTCAGTCTAGCAATAAACCTCTGTATAATACTAGGTTGTTAGTTCAGGAATATGAACCTGATCCGAATTGGCGGATGCCAGAAATACCTGCTTCAGATATATATGATATTTCTATCTTCCAATTCCGTGCTACAACCCTTATCCATCATTGTTCAATTAATGTCTCGATTTCTCTCGGTCAGTCTGTTTATCAGATCCCTTTAATCCAGCAGGAAGATATTGATTGGGGACTTGAGAATGGATATGAATACATCCATATTGGTTTAATCCAGTTTGGTATCAATCCTTTGGTTAGACCAGGACTTGATACTAATGTTCTTACATGTGTTATTGACTCCCGTCAGAATACTTTTCAAGATGCTCTTATCTCTGGCTTCCAAGCCCCACTCCATAATGGTCCCGTCTGGTCTTCAGATTTACCGCGATATCAAGTTTCTCTACGAGACCCTTATATTAATACCTTATTACAAGCCTATGTACAGTTTGCAGGCTTTAATATGGATGAAGGATCTAAAATTGCCCAATTACACTCTTCTATTTGCCTTCGTTTTGTCTCCACAACCATGCCAGCCCTCAATCCCAAACTCCTAAAACGCGCTACTTTCAAAAGCATGGTGGTTGGTCCAGGAAATGTTTCACCCTTGACACTTGGATTCTGTCAACTAACTGAAATAGATGAATGGTCTGCAGAATATGTTCCAATTTCTGACCAAATACAACCCCCTATGCCAAAAGAACTATCAGTTGCAGTCAACAATACAGGAAAACCTGTTTTAAGGCTAGGTCGGTCACAAAGTACACGTGTACAAAACTTGGAGAGACAATTCTCTAATCTTGCTACTAGCTCTTCAAGATCTGAATCTGCAAGACACACTCCCCCTATATATAAACCCATTTCAGGTAGATCTTAGTTAGATGACCATTTACTAACTCACCAAAAAGGTTCAAGAGATTGCTATTACTGCAAGAAGAAATTCCCTACTCAGGAACCTTCTGTAAATTCTGATCTAACTCCTTTTCCATCTGTTCCTAAGAACTTCAGAACTTATCAGGACAAAGTTGAACATCATGGTCAACATGCAGAGTGTTATGAATGTCAAGATCTGGCAGTCCCTACCATCAAAATGTTTGACTCTCCATTACCAAGAAGTGGAAGAGACAAAGGGACTGAACTACCATATAGAAGTCTAGGACCAGGGAATCACATCCCTAAATTCCAAAATGATATGGTAGCAGATCTAGATTTTATAAAATATAGGAAATCTGATGCTGAACCTTCTCAGGATATAATTAGACTTCAAAACTATTCTAATTATCAATCTGTTTGCCTTGCGCAAAACTTAGATGACATAGCTCAAGATGTGATCAAGACAAAGACTCATCTAAATGGATTACATTCTGAAATTGATCACATAGAGCAGAATCAAGAAACATTGAAGTCTCAGTTAGATATTATCCTTGAGAAATTAGATATTATTGAAAAAGAAGTTGCTTCTCTAAAGTCTTCCTATGAAGAAGAGTCCAAACCCTCTTCTCCATTACTAATAGCTGATGTAGCACAAGATGCTACCTTTTCTTTGTTTGGTCCTCCTAACTCTCATGACTATAAACAACTAACATTAAAGAAATTGGCTTCTAGTTTATCAAACCCTGTTTTAGCTAGAATAGCAGAAGTCTTACAACTAGCTATTGAAAAGGTAACTCTGGTAAAAACACAGTCTTCTGATTTAGTTGACCAGATTGACCAAGATAAAATGGCAAGCATTGAAAGCCAATTAGCTAAACTATCATTAGAATCTACTGACCTAACAGATTATTTTGCCAACAATGCTGAAATAAAAGAAATGGATGGAGAATCAAAACCAGCTGATTCTTCATATGCACAAAAACCATCCTCCGGTGAATCTTCTGGTACTTCTTATCAGTCAGCCTGGGAGAAATGGTGTCATGCAAAGTACAGTGGAAATAAAAAAGCTCCAATGGATATAGACGGCCATCCCAAAAGTTCCTCTCCACATATAGAAGGAGCACCAATCTCTAATTTTGATTGCAAATCGAAGATAGAGATTGAGAATACTATCCAAAGATGGCAATCATGGGCTAAAACACAAAAAATGCTCCATAAGGATAAAATCTCTTGGAATGATATAGCCTTACAAATAACTTGGGGTTTTGTAGGTAACTTATATATATGGTGGGAAAGAGTTTCTCTTCGAAGTAAACTTAGAATACTTGAACATGAGAAACCCTTGGATGAGCTTATTAAAGCAATTGTTCATGAATTCTATGGTAATATGAGAATCAACATGAACCATTATGCTGATCTATATATGAACCAGCGGTGGTGCCACCTCTCTCAGTTGCCTAAATACTTTTGTACTATGCAAAGTCTCTTATATAAGGTACCTGATCCCGAAAACACTGCCTATTTAAGAAAATATTTATCTTTTATGCCTCGCAAAGTACCTGATTTAGTAAGAGATAGATTAGATGATTTAGATATTGAAATTTCTGAATTTTCCCTTGCTAGTTTGCAAGAGCAAATTGTCATTGCTCTGCAAAAGGAATGTATGAGGAAAAAGACTACAAAGTCTTTAAAGAAACACCTTGGATTTGATTCTTCAGTCTGTGATGTGTTACCTGACACACATAATTTTGGTTTTCATCAGAAGAAGAAGTCAAAAATGTGGTCTAAATCTGATTGCACCTGTCCTGACAGTAAGCATCACCAAAAAACACGTCCTGTTAGAAAATTTCCTCGTAAGTTTTCGAAAGCTGGTCCTGTCAGACGGAAGTTTTTCTTTAAAAAATGACCCTAAAATGCTAGGCCCAAATCCTCATCTTGTTTTATTTGAAAAAATCCTGGCCACTGGGCATCTCAGTGTCCTTTGCGGTCAAAGACCAAAGCCCAGACGAAAATTATGGATTTATTCTTAACTGGATATGATCCAGCTGAATGGGACTTAGTCTCTAACCATTCAGATGGTGAATACCTATCTCTAACCGATGATAGTGATTTTTCCATGGACCCTGACTCGTTAGATCCTGACTTCTCCTATCATACTGACCCTGACTCCCCCACCTCCCAGATTGAAGAATCTTTAAACTTCTTGGACATCAATATGATGTCATCTTTTGTAGATCTCTCTTCTCTACACTCTTAGAGATCTACTCTTGAGAAAAAACTATTAGCCCTGACTCCTGGACAGTTTCGGCTTTCCGACAAATATGCCTCCCAAATTGCTACTCTTACTGCCCAAAGTGATGCCATCCAGCAGCCCAGCGTGGTGAATATTCATCATTACACTCCTATTGATGCTGAGTTTGTGCGTCCTAAGGCGAAAAGCATCCCAGAACCCTCTCGTACATCTAAGAATAAAGCAGTAATGATCTCCTCTGACTCTACTCAAGATAGTGACATATTAGATAATACTATCTTTCATCTTGAAGAAGAAGTTAGAGAAAAGGAAGCATTAATTCGTGATTTATGGAAAACCCTGAAACTACAAAAGGAAGAATTTGATTATCTCAAAAAGAAAAGAGATGAAGAAATGGAATATGAGATATCCCTGAATGATTCAGGAGCTGACTGTTTTCAACTAGTCAAAGGCCTACATGACAGGTTAGTCATCTCTGTTAATATTAGAGCTTCAGGATATCTGCAATACACCTTAGATGCTCAAGTAGACACTGGTGCTATGAATTCCTGTGTCAAACATGGAGCAATACCTGAGTATTATTGGCAGCCTATAGATATATATTTTCGTGCTGTTAATAAGACAGAATTAAAAATCAAACATATAGCTCCAGATTTCCCTATCTTTATCCAGGAAGAAAAAGTACTAGTAACTCTATACAGCTTTGATACAGGAGAAGATATTCTTTTAGTTCAAGACTTTGTAAATAAGTGTCTACCTCTGACTGTAGGATCTAGTTATGTACAGTTATTTGCCAATGGTAAACCTTCAAAGATTCCTAGTAATCTTCCTATGAAACAAGAATTACAGTGAAGGAGACTACACTACAAGTTGAAAAATCTGCTAGTCATCTAACTCAGATCCAAAAGATAGTCACTCATGCTAATAAACATGGGATAGATATTATAAAAGACATCAAGAATAAAATAGAAACATATTGCACATCTGATTATCCTGATGCATTTTGGAACAGAGAGCAGTACTTTGTTAATATGCCTTATAAAGAAGACTATATTCCCAGACCTCAAAAAGCTTATGCTAACCATATGTCTCCTACAGAGCTTGACTATTGCCAAAAGGAGATTGTTGAGTTGATTCAAAGAAAATTAATTGAAACTAGTAGAAGCCCATGGGCATGTCCTGCTTTTTATGTAAACAAGCATAGTGAGCAGAAAAGGGGAAAGCCAAGAATGGTGATTAATTAAAGAGCCTTAAATGAAGCCTTGTTACCTATAAGATTCCCTTTTCCCTCAAAAGAGTTGTTATTCTCTAAAATTGGGAAGTGCAACGTCTTCAGTAAATTTGATCTTAAAAGTGGATTCTGGCAGATAGGCATAGTTCCAAAGGATAGATACAAAACTGCATTTGTTGTGCCACAGGGACAATATCAATGGAAGGTTAGGCCATTTGGATTAAAGAATGCACCATCTGAATTTCAGAAAAGGATGGATGATATATTCAGACATTTAAATTTTGTTATTGTATATATTGATGATTTACTAATCTGTTCCTCACATATGAATTCCCATGTATAGCATCTGAAGACAGTATATGATTTATTGTACAGACATGGTTTAGTGCTCAGTAAATCCAAACTATGTTGGGCACAAACTAAAATTGAATATCTTGGATTAATTCTCTCACAAGGAGAAGTTGAACTCCAAGATCATGTTCTGAATAAATTATCAGAATTCCCTGATGAAATACTGGACACAAAGCAACTTCAAAGATTCCTTGGATGTTTGAACTATATCCGACAATTTTATGAGAATCAAGCAAAGGATGTTCGGGTATTATAGAAAATATTAAGCAAATCTATTCCTTGGAATTACAAAATGACATAAGCAGTCCAGATTATCAAGCAAAAGATCCAGAATCTTCCAAAGTTACATCTTCCAGATTTGTCATTATAGTTGATCCTAGAAACTGATGCTTCAAATGATACTTGGGCTTCAGTACTACTTCAAAAGAATGGCCCTAAATTGGAAGAAGTGTGCATATATACTTCTAGAAGTTTCAGTGATGCAGAATCTAGATATCCTTCGTCACACAAAGAAATTCTTGCTGTCAAAAATGGCATCAAGAAATTCAGGATATTTCTTAAACCTGTTCATTTCATTGTTAGAACAGATTTAAAACACATGAAGGGTATGCTTACTAATCAAAGATTGCTTGAACAGGGAAATAACAGAGTTCTGTGATGGAGTCTATAGCTTGATGGATATGATTTTGAAATACAATACAAGCCAGGAAAAGAGAATTGCATTGCAGACTTATTAACAAGAGAAGCCGCTCCTCACAAACAAAAAGACAAAACAATTAAATGGCTTCGTCCTCCTTGAGTATCAGGGATACCCCACCACCAGGATTTAAATGGGTCTTGGTTTGTGCAGATTGTAAATATTGCTATTGTTTTGATTGTTTATCTTGTTGTATAAAATCCAGTCCTGCATGTATAAATATCCTGGAAAAATGGATACAGATGTATAATCATAATGATACATTTGGTAGATATTTTAGAGATAGCAGAAATTTGTTTAGAGGAATCATGACTGGAGGTCCTTTCCAAGGACAAGTATATATCAGCCTCTACTCTCCAGATTTATCTTATGAAGAATTATGCAAGATCATGCTTCAAACCAAGTATGATGGATCTTGCTGGATAACTTTTGAATGCTCCCCATTCAAACAATATTACTATTTCTGGTCAGGGTGGTTATATTTATTGTTCTGGTCTTACTGTCCCAGAGATGCTGAGTTCTTTAGAAATACAAGTAAAGAAGCCTTCAAACAATGGTTCTTAGCTGAAGTTCAAGAAGCAGCTCATTATGAAGCTTGGTTTACATTTATCCTATCATTTCGAGGAAGTGAACTTCACTATGATCAGACATCTCATTCTCCACAATATAAAGTCCACAGTGATTACTTTGGAGAATTATGCGTACCTGAAGATGAATTGATTCCAGTTATGCAGGGATCACCTTTCTACAGATGTTTTGGGAAGTAAGGGAAGCAAGTTGGCAGGCATATTGATCGGAAAGCCGAAACTGTCCAGGAGTTAGGGCTCATAATTTTTTCTCAAGAGCAGATCTCTGGGAGAGTAGAGAAGAGAGATCTACAAAAGATGACATCATATTTATATCTAGAAAATTTAAGGATTCTTCAATCTGAGAGGTATAGGATTCTGGCTCAGAAAAATAGGGTGAGATGTCATGATCTAAGAGAAGAGAATCAGGGTCCACAAAAGAAGCACTATCTTCGGTTAAAGATAGGTATTAACCATCTGAACTGTTAGAGACTAAGTCCCATTCAGCTGGATCATATACAGTTAAGAATAAATCCATAATTTTAGTTTGGACTTTGGTCCTTGACCACAGAGGACACTGAGATTCCCAGTGGCCAGGATTTTTGCAGATAAAACATGAAGAGGATTTAGACCTAACATTCAGGGGTCTTTTCTTAAAGAAAACCTTTCTTCTAACAGGACCAAAATTAATAAATTTGGGAGGAAACTTCCTAGCAAACTATTTTCTCTTAGGAGACTTCCTGTCAGAGCAAGTACAATCAGGCTTAGACCACTTTTTGGACTTCTTCTTCTGATGACAGCCAAAATTATGTGTGTCAGGTAACACATCACAGACTGATGAATCAAATCTGAGGTGTTTCTTCAAAGACTTTGCAGTCTTTTTCCTCATACATTCTTTTTGCAGAGCAGTGACAATTTGCTCTTGCAAACCAGCAAGGGATAATTCAGAAATGTCGATTTCTAAATCATCTAATCTATCTCTTACTAAATCAGGTACTCTTCCAGGCATAGAAGATAAATATTTTCTTAAATAGGCAGTGTTTTCGGGATCAGGTACCTTATATAAGAGACTTTTCATAGTACAAAAGTATTTAGGCAACTAAGAGAGGTGGCACAGATGCTGGTTCATATCTAGATCAACATAATGGTTCATGTTGATTCTCATATCACCATAGAATTCATGAACAGCTGCTTTAATAAGCTCATCCAAGGGTTTCTCATGTTCAAGTATTCTAAGTTTACTTCGAGGAGAAACTCTTTCCCACCATATATATAAGTTACCTACAAAACCCCAAGTTATTTGTAAGGCTATATCACTCCAAGAGATTTTATCCTTATGGAGCATTTTCTGTGTTTTAGCCCATGATTGCCATCTTTGGATAGTATTCTCAATCTCTATCTTGGATTTGCAATCAAAATTAGAGATTGGTGCTCCTTCTATATGTGGAGAGGAACTTTTGGGATGGACGTCTATATCCATTGGAGATTTTTTATTTCCACTGTACTTTGCATGACACCATTTCTCCCAGATAACTGATAAGAAGTACCAGACGATTCGTCGGAGGATGGTTTTGGTGCATCTGAAGAATCAGCTAGTTTTGATTCTCCATCCATTGCTTTTATTTCAGCATTGTTGGCAAAAGAATCTGTTAGGTCAGTAGATTCTAATGATAGTTTGGATAATTGGATTTCAGTGCTTGTCATTTTATCTTGGTCAATCTGGTCAACTAAATTAGTAGATTGTGTTTTTACCAGACTTATCTTTTCAATAGCTAGTTGTAAGACTTCTGCTATTCTAGCTAAAACAGGGTTTGATAAACTAGAAGCCAATTGCTTTAGTGTTAGTTGTTTATGGTCATGAGAGTCAGGAGGACCAAACAAAGAAAAGATAGCATCTTGTGCTACATCAGTTATTAGTAATGGAGAAGAGGATCTGGACTCTTGTTCATAGGAAGACTTTAGAGAAGCAACTGCTTTTTCAATAATATCTAATTTCTTGAGGATAGTATCTAACTGAGACTTCAATGTTTCTTGATTCCTTTCTATGTGATCAATTTCAGAATGTAATCCATTTATATGGGTCTTTGTCTTGATCACATATTGAGCTATGTCATCTAAGTTTTGCGCAAGGAAAACAGATTGATAATTAGAATAGTTTGGAAGTCTAATTATATCCCGAGAAGGGTCAGCATTAGATTTCCTATATTTTATAAAATATAGATCTGCTACCATATCATTTTGGAATTTAGGGATGTGATTCCCTGGACCTAGACTTCTATATGGTAGTTCAGTCCTTTTGTCTCTTCCACTTCTTGGTAATGGAGAGTCAAACATTTTAATAGTAGGGACTGCTAGATCTTGACATTCAGAACATTTTGCATGTTGACCATGATGTTCAACCTTGTTCTGATAGGTTCTAAATTTCTTAGGAACAGATGGAAAAGGAGTTAGATCAGAATTTACAGAAGGTTCCTGAGTAGGGAATTTCTTCTTGCAGTAATAGCAATCTCTTGAAACTTTTTGGTGAGTTAGTAAATGGTCATCTAACCGAGATCTACCTGAAATGGGTTTATATACAGGGGGAGTGTGTCTTGTAGAATCAGATCTTGAAGAGCTAGTAGCAAGATTAGAGAATTGTCTCTCCAAGTTTTGTACACGTGTACTTTGTGACTGACCTAGCCTTAAAATAGGTTTTCCTGTATTGCTGACTGCAACTGACAGTTCTTTTGGCATAGGAGGTTGTATTTGATCAGAAATTGGAACATATTCTGCAGACCATTTATCTATTTCAATTAGTTGACAGAATCCAAGTGTCAAGGGTGAAACATTTTCTGGACCAACCACCATGCTTTCGGAAGTAGCGCATTTGAGGAGTTTGGGATTGATGGTTGGCATGGTTGTGGAGACAAAATGAAGGCAAATAGAAGAGTGTAATTGGGCAATTTTAGATCCTTCAGCCATATTAAAGCCTGCAAACTGTACATAGGCTTGTAATAAGGTATTAATATAAGGGTCTCGTAGAGAAACTTGATATCGCGGTAAAGCTGAAGACCAGACAGGGCCATTATGAAGGGTTGCTTGAAAACCAGAGATAAGTGCATCTTGGAAAGTATTATGACGAGAGTCAATAACACATGTAAGAACATTAGTATCAAGTCCTGGTCTAACCAAAGGATTGATACCGAACTGAATTAAGCCAATGTGTATGTATTCATACCCGTTCTCGAGTCCCCAATCAATGTCTTCTTGCTGGATTAGAGGGATCTGATAAATAGACTGTCTGAGAGAAATTGGGACATTAACAGAACAATGACGTATAAGGGTTTTAGCACGGAATTGGAAGATATAAATATCATATATATCTGAAGCAGGTATTTCTGGCACCTACCAAGTCGGATCAGGTTCATATTCCTGAACTAACAACCTAGTATTATACAGAGGTTTATTGCTATACTGACTCAATAACTTTCTATACCACTTAGTAGGCTTATATTTAGCAAGTGCAGACAGATCATGAGATGATGAATTCTTCGGAGAAGCCATTAGAGAATTATTGTAACTCCTGACAAGATCCTTCGAATATTGCAGGTAAGAAAAAGATAAACAGGTAAGATTAACTTACAATGGGAAAAGGACTAATGTAGCAACAACACCAATATGTGGCAACAAACGCTGACTTATATTGTGCTATAGCAACAGCTAGAGACCACTCGAAGTAAATCACGTCAATTTATTGAAACTTTGCACATCTCACAATCAGATCTTTCAGGCACAAGGCTCATTCAAAATAACTTCACATAAAACTTCAGGTTTTATTAATCTGTCTCACTCATTACATATTACATGCAGGAGGCATGTATTACAGACTTTATAGACTTAACTATATGAGATATAACTTCACAGAAAAGCAGAGCATTTAGTCTTATGTCTCTGAAGATACAGAGATTAGACAGGCTCCTGGATGACTTCTCAGGCAGAAACTATCTCAACACAATATCAACACTTATGGCTCTGATACCAATTCTCAGAGTATCACACTTTCAGAGCGCAAGGGCCTTTATAGTTTACACTTGAGATCAGTGTTTTTCATTTACTATCACAAGATCCCGAAGGCGAGTGAAGCAAAGAGGATACACATTGCTCGACTCAGACTAGACTCTAGACCCAATCTTTCTCTCGACCAAATTCTGAATGAATGAAATGAGAGCAGAGGGGCTTTATTTATACAAATCATTGAAAGTTCCCGGTAGTCTAATACTGGAAACTTTCGGTGACTAAAGATTCCATGAAGAGATAGATGGGGCAGTTGTGGACTACAGTTGTTATCTCGTCCCTTAGAGGCTCGGCCATATGGGAACCCATCATACCTTTTACGGAATGACTATGACTAAAGTAATTATTCTTATCTTTACACTGTGGAGTTCTACGGGAACCCACGGAACCGTCAGGACACCACTATCGACCCGATAGACATGAATGGAATAACTTTATTACAAAGATAGGACTACTGGGTCCATCATGCTTCCATCATATTATCAATATTATATCTAGCAACTGAATCAAAAGAAAAATCACTATCATAATCATGACTGCTAGGTGGAGAGCTGTGATAATTTGAGAAAGGAGGAAGCCCGCTAAAACATCTGTAAAAAGGTGATCCCTACATAGATGGAATCAATTCATCTTCAAGTACGCATAATTCTCCAAAGTAATCACTGTGGACTGTATATTATGGAGAATGAGATGTCTAATCATAGTGAAGTTCACTTCCTCGAAATGATAGGCTAAATGTAAACCGGGCTTCATAATGAGCTGCTTCTTGAACTTTAGCTAAGAACCATTGTTTGAAGTCTTGTTTACTTGTATTTCTAAAGAACTCAGCATCTCTGGGATAGTAAGACCAGAACAACAAATATAACCATCCTGACCATAAATAATAATATTGTTTGAATGAGGAGCATTCAAAAGTTATCCAGCAAGATCCACCATACTTAGTTTGAAGCATGATCTTGTAGTACTCCATAAGATAATTCTGGTGAGAATAGGCTGATATATACTTGTCCTTGGCAAGGACCTCCAGTCATGATTCCTCTAAAAAAATTTCTACATTCTCTAAAATATCTACCAAATGTCTCATAATGATTATACATTTGTATCCATTTTTCCAGGATACTTATACATTCAGGACTGGATTTTATACAACAAGATAAACACTCAAAACAATAACAATATTTACAATCTTCACAAACCAAGATCCATTTAAATCCTGGTGGTGGAGTATCCCTGATACTCAAGGAGGACGAAGCCATTTAATTGTTTTGTCTTTTTGTTTGTGAGGAGCGGCTTCTCTTGTTAATAAGTCTGCAATGCAATTCTCTTTTCCTGGCTTGTATTGTATTTCAAAATAATATCCATCAAGCCATAGACTCCATCGCAGAACTCTGTTATTTCCCTGTTCAAGCAATCTTTGATTAGTAAGCATACCCTTCATGTGTTTTAAATCTGTTCTAACAATGAAATGAACAGGTTTAAGAAATATCCTGAATTTCTTGATGCCATTTTTGACAGCAAGAATTTCTTTGTGTGACGAAGGATATCTAGATTCTGCATCATTGAAACATCTAGAAGTATATATGCACACTTCTTCCAATTTAGGGCCATTCTTTTGAAGCAGTACTGAAGCCCAAGTATCATTTGAAGCATCAGTTTCTAGGATCAACTGTAATGACAAATCTGGAAGATGTAACTTTGGAAGATTCTGGATCTTTTGCTTGATAATCTGGACTGCTTGTGTCATTTTGTAATTCCAAGGAAAAGATTTGCTTAATATTTTCTGTAATTCACGAACATCCTTTGCTTGATTCTCATAAAATTGTCGGATATAGTTCAAACATCCAAGGAATCTTTGAAGTTGCTTTGTGTCCAGTATTTCATCAGGGAATTCTGATAATTTCTTTAGAACATGATCTTGGAGTTCAACTTCTCCTTGTGAGAGAATCAATCCAAGATATTCAATTTTAGTTTGTGCCCAACATAGTTTGGATTTACTGAGCACTAAACCATGTCTGTACAATAAATCATATAATGTCTTCAGATGTTGTACATGGGATTTCATATCTGAGGAACAGATTAGTAAATCATCAATATATACAATAACAAAATTTAAATGTCTGAATATATCATCCATCCTTTTCTAAAATTCGGATGGTGCATTCTTTAATCCAAATGGCATAACCTTCCATTGATATTGTCCCTGTGGCACAACAAATCCAGTCTTGTATCTATCTTTAGGAACTATGCCTATCTGCCAAAATCCACTTTTAAGATCAAATTTACTGAAGACATTGCACTTCCCAATTTTAGAGAATAACAACTCTTTTGAAGGAAAAGGGAATCTCATAGGTAACAAAGCTTCATTCAGAAATCTGTAATTAATAACCATTCTAGGTTTTCCCCTTTTCTGCTCACTATGCTTGTTTACATAAAAAGAAGGACATGCCCATGGGCTTCTACTGTTTTCGATCAATTTTCTTTGTATTAGTTCAACAATCTCCTTTTGGCAATATTCAAGTTCTATAGGAGACATATGGTTAGCAGAAGCTTTTTGTGGTCTGGGAATATAGTCTTCTTTATAAGGCAGATTAACAAAATACTGCTCTCTAGTCCAAAAGGCATTAGGATAGTCAGATGTGCATTATGTTTCTATCTTATCCTTAATTTCTTTTATGATATCCATCCCATGTTTATTAGCATGAGTAACTATCTTTTGGATCCGAGCAAGATGACTAGCAGATTTCTCAACTTGTAGTGTAGTCTCTTTGACTACAATTCTTGTATCATAGGAAGATTTACTAGGAATCTTCAAAGGTTTACCATTGGCGCATAGTTGTACAAAACTATTTCCTACAGTCAGAGGTAGACACTTATTTACAAAGTCTCGACCTAAAAGAATATTTTCTCCTGTATCAAAGTTGTATAGAGTTACTAATACTTTTTCTTCCTGGATAAAGATAGGGAAATCTGGAGCTATATGTTTGATTTTTAATTCTGTCTTATTAACAACACAAAAAGATATATCTACAGGCTACCAATAATACTCAGGTATTGCTCCATGTTTAGCAAAGGAATTCATAGCACCGATATCTACTTGAGCATCTAAGCTGTATTGAAGATATCCTGAAGCTCTAATATTTACAGAGATAACTAGTCTGTCTTCTAGACCTTTGACTAGTTTGGTATCAATCCTTTGGTTAGACCAGGACTTGATACTAATGTTCTCACATGTGTTATTGACTCCCGTCATAATACTTTCCAAGATGCACTTATCTCTGGTTTTCAAGCACCCCTTCATAATGGCCCTGTCTGGTCTTCAGCTTTACCGCGATATCAAGTTTCTCTACGAGACCCTTATATTAATACCTTATTACAAGCCTATGTACAGTTTACAGGCTTTAATATGGCTGAAGGATCTAAAATTTCCCAATTACACTCTTCTATTTGCCTTCGTTTTGTCTCCACAACCATGCCAGCCCTCAATCCCAAACTCCTAAAATGCGCTACTTTCGAAAGCGTGGTGGTTGGTCCGGGAAATGTTTCACCCTTGACACTTGGATTCTGTCAACTAACTGAAATAGATGAATGGTCTACAGAATATGTTCCAATTTCTGACCAAATACAACCCCCTTATGCCAAAAGAACTGTCAGTTGCAGTCAGCAATATAGGAAAACCTGTTTTAAGGCTAAGTCGGTCACAAAGTACACGTGTACAAAACTTGGAGAGACAATTCTCTAATCTTGCTACTAGCTCTTCAAGATCTGATTCTGCAAGACACACTCCCCCTGTATATAAACCCATTTCAGGTAGATCTCAGTTAGATGACCATTTACTAACTCACCAAAAAGGTTCAAGATATTTCTATTACTGCAAGAAGAAATTCCCTACTCAGGAACCTTCTGTAAATTCTGATCTAACTCCTTTTCCATCTGTTCCTAAGAACTTCAGAACTTATCAGAACAAAGTTGAACATCATGGTCAACATGCAGAGTGTTATGAATGTCAAGATCTGGCAGTCCCTACCATCAAAATGTTTGACTCTCCATTACCAAGAAGTGGAAGAGACAAAAGGACTGAACTACCATATAGAAGTATAGGTCCAGGGAATCACATCCCTAAATTCCAAAATGATATGGTAGAAGATCTCGATTTTATAAAATATAGGAAATCTGATGTTGAACCTTCTCAGGATATAATTAGACTTCAAAACTATTCTAATTATCAATCTATTTTCCTTGCGCAAAACTTAGATGACATAGCTCAAGATGTGATCAAGACAAAGACCCATCTAAATGGATTACATTCTGAAATTGATCACATAGAGCAGAATCAAGAAACATTGAAGTCTCAGTTAGATACTATCCTTGAGAAATTAGATATTATTGAAAAAGTAGTTGCTTCTCTAAAGTCTTCCTATGAAGAAGAGTCCAGACCCTCTTCTCCATTACTAATAGCTGATGTAGCACAAGATGCTACCTTTTCTTTGTTTGGTCCTCCTGACTGTCATGACCATAAACAACTAACATTAAAGCAATTGGCTTCTAGTTTATCAAACCCTGTTTTAGCTAGAATAGCAACAGTCTTACAACTAGCTATTGAAAAGATAACTCTGGTAAAAACACAATCTGCTGATTTATTTGACCAGATTGACCAAGCTAAAATGACAAGTATTGAAATCCAATTAGCTAAACTATCATTAGAATCTACTGACCTAATAGATTCTTTTGCCAACAATGCTGAAATAAAAGCAATGGATGGAGAATCAAAACCAGTTGATTCTTCAGATGCACCAAAAAAATCCTCCGGTGAATCATCTAATACTTCTTATCAGTCAGCCTGGGAGAAATGGTGTCATGCAAAGTACAGTGGAAATAAAAAAGATCCAATAGATATAGACGGCCATCCCAAAAGTTCCTCTCCACATATAGAAGGAGCACCAATCTCTAATCTTGATTGCAAATCCAAGATAGAGATTGAGAATACTATCCAAATATGGCAATCATGGGCTAAAACACAGAAAATGCTCCATAAGGATAAAATCTCTTGGGGTGATATAGCCTTACAAATAACTTGGGGTTTTGTAGGAAACTTATATATATGGTGGGAAAGAGTTTCTCCTCGAAGTAAACTTAGAATACTTGAACATGAGAAACCCTTGGATGAGCTTATTAAAGCAGTTGTTCATGAATTCTATGGTAATATGAGAATCAACATGAACCATTATGATGATCTATATATGAACCAGCGGCTGTGCCACCTCTCTCAGTTGCCTAAATACTTTTGTACTATGCAAAGTCTCTTATATAAGGTACCTAATCCCGAAAACACTGCCTATTTAAGAAAATATTTATCTTCTATGCCTGGCAGAGTACCTGATTTAGTAAGAGATAGATTAGATGATTTAGAAATAGACATTTCTGAATTATCCCTTGCTGGTTTGCAAGAGCAAATTGTCACTGCTCTGCAAAAAGAATGTATGAGGAAAAAGACTACAAAGTATTTGAAGAAACACCTTGGATTTGATTCATCAGTCTGTGATGTGTTACCTGACACACATAATTTTGGCTGTCATCAAAAGAAGAAGTCCAAAAAGTGGTCTAAGCCTGATTGTACTTGCTCTGACCGGAAGTCTCCTAAGAGAAAATAGTTTGCTAGGAAGTTTCCTCGCAAATTTAATAATTCTGGTCCTGTTAGAAGATAGGTTTTCTTTAAGAAAAGACCCCAGAATGCTAGGTCTAAATCCTCTTCATGTTTTATCTGCAAAAATCCTGGCCACTGGGCATCTCAGTGTCCTCTGCGGTCAAAGACCAAAGTCCAAACTAAAATTATGGATTTATTCTTAACTGGATATTATCCAGCTGAATGGGACTTAGTCTCTAACCGTTCAGATTGTGAATACCTATCTTTAACTGAAGATAGTGGTTCTTCTGTGGACCCTGATTCTCTTCTCTTAGATCATGACATCTCACCCTATTCTTCTGAGCCAGAATCCTATACCTCTCAGATTGAAGAATCCTTAAATTTTCTAGATATAAAAATGATGTTATCTTTTGTAGATCTCTCTTCTCTACTCTCTCAGAGATCTGCTCTTGAGAAAAAATTATCAGCCCTGACTCCTGGACAGTTTCGGCTTTTTGACAAATATGCCTCCCAAATTGCTACTCTTACTGCCCAAATTGATGCCATCCAGCAGCCCAGCGTGGTGAATATTCATCATCACATTCCTACTGATGTTGAGTTTGTGTGTGCTAAGGAGAAAAGCATCCCAGAACCCTCTGGTACATCTAAGAATAAAGCAGTAATGATCTCCTCTGACTCTACTCAAGATAGTGACACATTAGATAATACTATCTTTCATCTTGAAGAAGAGGTTAGAGAAAAGGAAGCATTAATTCGTGATTTATGGAAAACCCTGAAACTACAAAAGGAAGAATTGGATTATCTCAAAAAGAAAAGAGATGAAGAAATGGAACATGAGATATCCCTGAATGATTCAGGATCTGATTGTTTCCAACTAGTCAAAGGTCTAGAAGACATACTAGTTATCTCTGTAAATATTAGAGCTTCAGGATATTTGCAATACACCTTAGATGCTCAATTAGATACCGGTGCTATGAATTCCTGTGCTAAACATGGAGAAATACCTGAGTATTATTGGCAGCCTGTAGATATATCTTTTTGTGTTGTTAATAAGACAGAATTAAAAATCAAACATATAGCTCCAGATTTCCCTATCTTTATCTAGGAAGAAAAATTACTAGTAACTCTATACAGCTTTGATACAGGAGCAGATATTCTTTTAGGTCAAGACTTTGTAAATATGTGTCTACCTCTGACTGTAGGAAATAGTTTTGTACAGTTATTTGCCAATGGTAAACCTTTGAAGATTCCTAGTAAATCTTCCTATGATACAAGAATTGCAGTCAAAGAGACTACACTACAAGTTGGGAAATCTGCTAGTCATCTTGCTCGGATCCAAAAGATAGTTATTCATGCTAATAAACATGGGATGGATATCATAAAAGAAATTAAGGATAAGATAGAAACAGAATGCACATCTGACTATCCTGATGCCTTTTGGACTAGAGAGCAGTATTTTATTAATTTGCCTTATAAAGAAGACTATATTCCCAGACCACAAAAATCTTCTGCTAACCATATGTCTCCTACAGAACTTGAATCTTGCCAAAAGGAGATTGTTGAACTAATACAAAGAAAAATGATTGAAAATAGTAGAATCCCATGGGCATTTCCTGCTTTTTATGTAAACAAGCATAGCGAGCAGAAAAGGGGAAAACCTAGAATGGTTATTAATTACAGAGCTCTGAATGAAGCTTTGTTACCTATCAGATTCCCTTTACCTTCAAAAGAGTTCATATTCTCTAAAATTGGGAAGTGCAACGTCTTCAGTAAATTTGATCTTAAAAGTGGATTATGGAAGATAGGCATAGTTCCTAAAGATAGATACAAGACTGCATTTGTTGTGCCACAGGGACAATATCAATGGAAGGTTATGCCATTTGGATTAAAGAATGCACCATCCGAATTTCAGAAAAGGATGGATGATATATTCACACATTTAAATTTTGTTATTGTATATATTGATGATTTACTAATTTGTTCCTCAGATATGAAATCCCATGTACAGCATCTGAAGACAATAGATGATTTATTGTACAAACATGGTTTAGTGCTCAGTAAATCCAAACTATGTTGGGCACAAACTAAAATTGAATATCTTGGATTAATACTCTCACAAGGAGAAGTTGAACTCCAAGATCATGTTCTAAAGAAACTAACAGAATTCCCTGATGAAATACTGGACACAAAGCAATTACAGAGATTCCTTGGATGCCTAAATTATATACGACAATTTTATGAAAACCAAGCTAAGGATGTTCGGGTATTACAGAATAGAAAAAAAAAAAAAGATAAGTGCATCAGATTTCCTATATTTTATAAAATCTAGATCTGCTACCATATCATTTTGGAATTTAGGGATGTGATTCCCTGGACCTAGACTTCTATATGGTAGTTCAGTCCTTTTGTCTCTTCCACTTCTTGGTAATGGAGAGTCAAACATTTTGATGGTAGGGACTACCAGATCTTGACATTCAGAACACTCTGCATGTTTACCATGATGTTCAATGTTGTTCTAATAGGTTCTGACATTCTTAGGAACAGATGGAAAAGGAGTTAGATCAGAATTTACAGAAGGTTCCTGAGTAGGGAATTTCTTCTTGCAGTAATAGCAATCTCTTGAACCTTTTTGGCGAGTTAGTAAATGGTCATCTAACTGAGATCTACTTGAAATGGGTTTATATACAGGGGGAGTGTGTCTTGCAGAATCAGATCTTGAAGAGTTATATGCCTCTGAAATTGCTACTCTTACTGCCCAAATTGATGCCATCCAGCAACCCAGTGTGGTGAATATTCATCATTACATTCATACTGATGCTGAGTTTGTGCATCCTAAGGCGAAAAGCATCCCAGAACCCTCTGGTACATCTAAGAATAAAGCAGTAATGATCTCCTCTGACTCTACTCAATATAGTGACACATTAGATAATACTATCTTTCATCTTGAAGAAGAAGTTAGACAAAAGGAAGCATTAATTCGTGATTTATGGAAAACCTTGAAACTACAAAAGGAAGAATTGGATTATCTCAAAAATAAAAGAGATGAAGAAATGGAACATGAGATATCCCTAAATGATTCAGGAGCGGATTGTTTCCAACTAGTCAAAGGTCTAGAAGACGGACTAGTTATCTCTGTAAATATTAGAGCTTCAGGATATCTGCAATACACCTTAGATGCTCAAGTAGACACTGGTGCTATGAATTCCTGTGCTAAACATAGAGAAATACCTGAGTATTATTGGCAGCCTGTAGATATATCTTTTCGTACTGTTAATAATACAGAATTAAAAATCAAAGATATAGCTCCAGATTTCCCTATCTTTATCCAAGAAGAAAAAGTACTAGTAACACTATACAACTTTGATACAGGAGCAGATATTCTTCTAGGTCAAGACTTTGTAAATAAATGTCTTCCTCCAACTGTAGGAAATAGTTTTGTACAACTATTTTCCAATGGTAAACCTTTGAAGATTCCTAGTAAATCTTCCTATGAAACAAGAATTGCAGTGAAGGAGACTACACTACAAGTTGAAAAATCTGCTAGTCATCTTCCTGGGATCCAAAAGATAGTTACTCATGCTAATAAACATGGGATGGATATCATAAAATAAATTAAGGATAAGATACAAACAGAATGCACATCTGACTATCCTGATGCCTTTTGGACTAGAGAGCAGTGTTTTGTTAACCTGCCTTATAAAGAAGACTATATTCCTAGACCACAAAAAGCTTCTGCTAACCATATGTCTCCTACAGAACTTGAATATTGCCAAAAGGAGATTGCTGAACTAATACAAAGAAAATTGATTGAAAACAGTAGAAGCCCATGGGCATGTCCTTCTTTTTATGTAAACAAGCATAGTGAGCAGAAAAGGGGAAAACCTAGAATGGTTATTAATTACAGAGCTCTGAATGAAGCTTTGTTACCTATCAGATTCCCTTTACCTTTAAAAGAGTTGTTATTCTCTAAAATTGGGAAGTGCAACGTCTTCAGTAAATTTGATCTTAAAAGTGGATTCTGGCAGATAGGCATAGTTCCTAAAGATAGATACAAGACTGCATTTGTTGTGCCACAGGGACAATATCAATGGAAGGTTATGCCATTTGGATTAAAGAATGCACCATCTGAATTCCAGAAAAGGATGGATGATATATTTAAGCATTTAAGCTTTGTTATTGTATATATTGATGATTTACTAATCTGTTCCTCAGATATGAAATCCCATGTACAACATCTGAAGACAGTATATGATTTGTTGTACAAACATGGACTAGTGCTCAGTAAATCCAAATTATGTTGGGCACAAACTAAAATTGAATATCTTGGATTAATTCTCTCACAAGGAGAAGTTGAACTCCAAGATCATGTTCTGAAGAAACTAACAGAAATCCCTGATGAAATACTGGACACAAAGCAATTACAGAGATTCCTTGGATGCCTAAATTATATCCGACAATTTTATGAAAACCAAGCTAAGGATGTGTGGATATTACAGAAAAGACTAAGTAAAGTTATTCCGTGGAATTACAAAATGACACAAGCAGTCCAGATTATCAAGCAAAACATCCAGAATCTGCCAAAGTTACATCTTCCAGATTTATCATTACAGTTGATCTTAGAGACTGATGCCTCTAATGACACTTGGGCTGTAGTTTTGCTCCAAAAGAATGGCCCTAGGATGGAAGAAGTATGTATATATACTTATGGATGTTTCAGTGATGCAGAATTGAGATATCCTTCATCACATAAAGAAATTCTTGTTGTCAAAAATGGCATCAAGAAATTCAGGATATTTCTTAAACCCGTACACTTTATAGTTAGAACAGATTTAAAACAGATGAAGGGTATGCTAACTAATCAAAGATTGCTTGAATAGGGAAATAACAGATTTCTGCAATGGAGTCTATGGCTTGATGGATATGATTTTCAAATACAATACAAGCCAGGAAAAGATAATTGCATTGCAGATTTATTAACAAGAGAAGCCTCTCCTCATAAATAAAAGGACAAAACAATTAAATGGCTTTGTCCTCCTTGAGTATCAGGGATACTCCACCACAAGGATTTAAATGGATCTTGGTTTGTGCAGATTGTAAATATTGTTATTGTTTTGAGTGTTTATCTTGTTGTATAAAATCCAGTCCTGAATGTATAAGTATCCTGGAAAAATGGATACAAATGTATAATCATTATCAGACATTTGGTAGATATTTTAGAGAATGTAGAAATTTGTTTAGAGGAATAATGATTGGAGGTCCTTTCCAAGGACAAGTATATATCAGCCTATTCTCACCAGAATTACCTTCTGAAGAGTACTGCAAGATCATGCTTCAAACTAAGTATGATGGATCTTGCTAGATAACTTTTGAATGCTCCTCATTCAAAAAGTATTATTATTTCTGGTCAGGATGGTTATATTTGTTGTTCTGGTCTTACTATCCCAGAGATTCTAAGTTCTTTAGAAATACAAGTAAAGAATCCTTCAAACAATGGTTCTTAGCTGAATTTAAAGAAGCAGCTCATTATGAAGCCTGGTTTACATTTAGCCTATCATTTCGAGGAAGTGAACTTCACTATGATCAGACATCTCATTCTCCAAAATATACAGTCCACGGTGATTACTTTGGAGAATTATGCGTACCTGAAGATGAATTGATTCCAGCTATGCAGGGATAACCTTTATACAGATTTTTTGGCGGGCTTCCTCCTTTCTCAAATGATCACAGCTCTCCACCTAGCAGTCATGATTATGATAGTGACTTTGCTTTTGATTTAGTTGCTAGATATAATATTGATAATATGATGGAAGCATGATGGACCCAGTAGTCCTATCTTTGTAATAAATTTATTCCATTCATGTCTATCAGGCCAACAGTGGTGTCCCGACGGTTCCGTGGGTTCCTGTAGAACTCCACAGTGTAAATTCTCAGAGTATCACAATTTCAGAGCGCAAGGACCTTTATAGTTTACACTTGAGATCAGTGTTTTTCATTTACTATCACAAGATACCGAAGGCGAGTGAAGCAAAGAGGATACACATTGCTCGACTCAGACTAGACTCTAGACCCAATCTTTCTCTCGACCAAATTCTGAATGAATGAAATGAGAGCAGAGGGGCTTTATTTATACAAATCATTGCAACTGCCCGGTAGTCTAATACTAGCAACTGTCGGTGACTAAAGATTCCATGAAGAGATAGATGGGGCAGTTGTGGACTACAGTTGTTATCTCGTCCCTTAGAGGCTTGGCCATATGGGGACCCATCATACCTTTTATGGAATGACTATGACTAAAGTAATTATTCTTATCTTTACACTGTGGAGTTCTACGGGAACCCACGGAACCATCGGGACACCACTGTCGGCCCGATAGACATGAATGGAATAACTTTATTACAAAGATAGGACTATTCGGTCCATCATGCTTCCATCATATTATCAATATTATATCTAGCAACCGAATCAAAAGAAAATTCACTATCATAATCATGACTGCTAGGTGGAGAGATGTGATCATTTGAGAAAGGAGGAAGCCCACCAAAACATCTGTAGAAAGGTGATCCTTGCATAGCTGGAATCAATTCATCTTCACGTACGCATAATTCTCCAAAGTAATCACTGTGGACTGTATATTGTGGAGAATGAGATGTTTGATCATAGTGAAGTTCACTTCCTCGAAATGATAGGCTAAATGTAAACCAGGCTTCAAAATGAGCTGCTTCTTGAACTTCAGCTAAGAACCATTGTTTGAAGGCTTATTTACTTGTATTTCTAAAGAACTCAGCATCTCTGGGACAGTAAGACCAGAACAACAAATATAACCATCCTGACCAGAAATAATAATACTGTTTGAATGAGGAGCATTCAAAAGTTATCCAGCAAGATCCATCATACTTAGTTTGAAGGATGATCTTGCAGTACTCTTCATAAGATAATTCTGGTGAGAATAGGATGATATATACTTGTCCTTGGAAAGGACCTCCAGTCATGATTCCTCTAAACAAATTTCTACACTCTCTAAAATATATACCAAATGTCTCATAATGATTATACATTTGTATCCATTTTTCCAGGATACTTATACATTCAAGACTGGATTTTATACAACAAGATAAACACTCAAAACAATAACAATATTTACAATCTGCACAAACCAAGATCCATTTAAATCCTGGTGGTGGAGTATCCCTGATACTCAAGGAGGACAAAGCCATTTAATTGTTTTGTTTTTTTGTTTGCGAGGAGCAGCTTCTCTTGTTAATAAGTCTGCAATGCAATTCACTTTTCTTGGCTTGTATTGTATTTCAAAATCATATCCATCAAGCCATAGTCTCCATCGCAGAACTCTATTATTTCCCTGTTCAAGCAATCTTTGATTAGTAAGCATACCCTTCATGTGTTTTAAATCTGTTCTAACAATGAAATGAACAGGTTTAAGAAATATCCTGAATTTCTTGATGCCATTTTTGACAGCAAGAATTTATTTGTGTGACGAAGGATATCTAGATTCTGCATCACTGAAACATCCAGAAGTATATATGCACACTTCTTCCAATTTAGGGCCATTCTTTTGAAGCAGTACTGAAGCCCAAGTATCATTTGAAGCATCAGTTTCTAGGATCAACTGTAATGACAAATCTGGAAGATGTAACTTTGGAATATTCTGGATCTTTTGCTTGATAATCTGGACTACTTGTGTCATTTTGTAATTCCAAGGAATAGATTTGCTTAATCTTTTCTGTAATACCCGAACATCCTTTGCTTGATTCTCATAAAACTGTCGGATATAGTTCAAACATCCAAGGAATCTTTGAAGTTTCTTTGTGTCCAGTATTTCTTCAGGGAATTCTGATAATTTCTTCAGTACATGATCTTGGAGTTCAACTTCTCCTTGTGAGAGAATTAATCCAAGATATTCAATTTTAGTTTGTGCCCAACATAGTTTGGATTTACTGAGCACTAAACCATGTCTGTACAATAAATCATATACTGTCTTCAGATGTTGTACATGGGATTTCATATCTGAGGAACAGATTAGTAAATCATCAATATATACAATAACAAAATTTAAATGTCTGAATATATCATTCATCCTTTTCTGAAATTCGGATGGTGCATTCTTTAATCCAAATGGCATAACCTTCCATTGATATTGTCCCTGTGGAACAAAAAATGAAGTCTTGTATCTATCTTTAGGAACTATTCCTATCTGCTAGAATCCACTTTTAAGATCAAATTTACTGAAGACATTGCACTTCCCAATTTTAGAGAATAACAACTATTTTGAAGGCAAAGGGAATCGGATAGGTAACAAAGCTTCATTCAGAGCTCTGTAATTAATAACCATTCTTAGTTTTCCCCTTTTCTGCTCACTATGCTTGTTTACATAAAAAGCAGAACATGCCCATGGGCTTCTACTGTTTTCGATCAATTTTCTTTGTATTAGTTCAGCAATCTCCTTTTGGCAATATTCAAGTTCTGTAGGAGACATATGGTTAGCAGAAGCTTTTTGTGGAATTAAAAAAATACTGCTCTCTAGTCCAAAAGGCATCAGGATAATCAGATGTGCATTCTATTTCTATCTTATCCTTAATTTCTTTTATGTTATCCATCCCATGTTTATTAGCATGAGTAACTATCTTTTGGATCCGAGCAAGATGACTAGCAAATTTCTCAACTTGTAGTGTAGTCTCTTTCACTGCAATTCTTGTATCATAGCAAGATTTACTAGGAATATTCAAAGGTTTACCATTGGCAAATAGCTGTACAAAACTATTTCCCACAGTCAGAGTAGACACTTATTTACAAAGTCTTGACCTAAAAGAATATTTGCTCCTGTATCAAAGCTGTATAGAGTTACTAGTACTTTTTCTTCCTGGATAAAGATAGGGAAATCTGGAGCTATATGTTTGATTTTTAATTTTGTCTTATTAACAGCATGAAAAGATATATCTACAGGCTGCCAATAATACTCAGGTATTTCTCCATGTTTAGCACAGGAATTCATAGAACCAGTATCTACTTGAGCACCTAAGGTGTATTGCAAATATCCTGAAGCTCTAATATTTACAGAGATAACTAGTATGTCTTGTAGACTTTTGACTAGTTTGAAACATTCAGCTCCTGAATCATTCAGGGATATCTCATGTTCCATTTCTTCATCTCTTTTCTTTTTGAGATAATCCAATTCTTTCTTTTGTAGTTTCAGGGTTTTCCATAAATCACGAATTAATGCTTCCTTTTCTCTAACCTCTTCTTCAAGATGATAGATAGTATTATCTAATGTGTCACTTTCTTGAGTAGAGTCAGAGGAGACCATTACTGCTTTGTTCTTAGGTATACCAGAGGATTCTGGGATACTTTTAGAGCTTGTAGATTTGGGACGCACAAACTCAGCATTAGTGGGAGTGTAATGGTGGATATTCACCACGCTGGGCTACTGAATGGCATCTATTTGGGCAGTAAGGGAACCAAGTTGGGAGGCATATTGATCGGAAAGCCAAAACTGTCCAGGAGTTAGGGCTCATAATTTTTTCTCAAGAAAAAATCTCTGGGAGAGTAGAGAAGAGAGATCTACAAAAGATGACATCATCTTTATATCTAGAAAATTTAAGGATTCTTCAATCTGAGAGGTATAGGATTCTGGCTCAGAAGAATAGGGTGAGATGTCATGATCTAAGAGAAGAGAATTAGGGTCCATAGAAGAATCATTATCTTCAGTTAAATATAGGTATTCACCATCTGAACGGTTAGAGACTAAGTCCCATTCAGCTGGATCATATCTAGTTAAGAATAAATCCATAATTTTAGTTTGGACTTTGGTCTTTGACCGCAGAGGACACTGAGATGCCCAGTGGCCAGGATTTTTGCAGATAAAACATGAAGAGGATTTAGACCTAGCATTCAGGGGTCTTTTCTTAAAGAAAACCTTTCTTCTAACAGGACCAAAATTATTAAATTTGCGAGGAAACTTCCTAGCAAACTGTTTTCTCTTAGGAGACTTCCTGTCAGAGCAAGTACAATCAGGATTAGACCAATTTTTGGACTTCTTCTTCTTATGACAGCCAAAATTATGTGTGTCAGGTAACACATCACAGACTGATGAATCAAATCCGAGGTGTTTCTTCAAAGACTTTGCAGTCTTTTTCCTCATACATTCTTTTTGCAGAGCAGTGACAATTTGCTCTTGCAAACCAGCAAGGGATAATTCAGAAATGTCTATTTCTAAATCATCTAATATATCTCTTACTAAATCAGGTACTCTTCCAGGCATAGAAGACAAATATTTTCTTAAATAGGAAGTGTTTTCGGGATCAGGTACCTTATAAAAGAGACTTTGCATAGTACAAAAGTATTTATGCAACTGAGAGAGGTGGCACAACCATTGGTTCATATATAGATCAGCATAATGGTTCATGTTGATTCTCATATTACCATAGAATTCATGAGCAACTGCTTTAATAAGCTCATCCAAGGGTTTCTCATGTTCAAGTATTCTAAGTTTACTTCGAGGAGAAACTCTTTCCCACCATATATATAAGTTACCAACAAAACCCCAAGTTATTTGTAAGGCTATATCACTCCAAGAGATTTTATCCTTATGGAGCATTTTCTGTGTTTTAGCCCATGATTGCCATCTTTGGATAGTATTCTCAATCTCTATCTTGGATTTGCAATCAAAATTAGAGATTGGTGCTCCTTCTATATGTGGAGAGGAACTTTTGGGATGGTCTTCTATATCCATTGGAGATTTTTTATTTCCACTGTACTTTGCATGACACCATTTCTCCCAGGCTGACTGATAAGAAGTACCAGACGATTCGTCGGACGATGGTTTTGGTGCATCTGAAGAATCAACTGGTTTTGATTCTCCATCCATTGCTTTTATTTCAGCATTGTTGGCAAAAGAATCTATTAGGTCAGTAGATTCTAATGATAGTTTAGCTAATTGGATTTCAATGCTTGTCATTTTAGCTTGGTCAATCTGGTCAACTAAATCAGAAGACTGTGTTTTTACCAGAGTTATCTTTTCAATAGCTAGTTGTAAGACTTCTGCTATTCTAGCTAAAACAGGGTTTGATAAACTAGAAGCCAATTGCTTTAATGTTAGTTGTTTATGGTCATGAGAGTCAGGAGGACCAAACAAAGAAAAGGTAGCATCTTGTGCTACATTAGTTATTAGTAATGGAGAAGAGGGTCTGGACTCTTCTTCATAGGAAGACTTTAGAGAAGCAACTGCTTTTTCAATAATATCTAATTTCTCAATGATAGTATCTAACTGAGAGTTCAATGTTTCTTGATTCTGCTCTATGTGATCAATTTCAGAATGTAATCCATTTAGATGGGTCTTTGTCTTGATCACATCTTGATCTATTTCATCTAATTTTTGCGCAAGGCAAATAGATTGATAATTAGAATAGTTTTGAAGTCTAATTATATCTTGAGAAGGTTCAGCATCAGATTTCCTATATTTTATAAAATCGATATCTGCTACCATATCATTTTGGAATTTAGGGATGTGATTCCCTGGACCTAGACTTCTATATGGTAGTTCAGTCCTTTTGTCTCTTCCACTTCTTGGTAATGGAGATTCAAACATTTTCATGGTAGGGACTAACAGATATTGACATTCAGAACACTCTGCATGTTGACCATGATGTTCAACTTTGTTCTGATAAGTTTTGAAGTTCTTAGGAATAGATGGAAAAGTAGTTAGATCAGAATTTACAAAAGGTTCCTCAGTAGGGAATTTCTTCTTGCAGTAATAGCACTCTCTTGAACCTTTTTGGTGAGTTAGTAAATGGTCATCTAACTAAGATCTACCTGAAATGGGTTTATATACAGGGGGAGTGTGTCTTGCAGAATCAGATCTTGAAGAGCTAGTAGCAAGATTAGAGAATTGTCTCTCCAAGTTTTGTGCATGCGTACTTTGTGACCGACCTAGCCTTAAAATAGGTTTTCCTGTATTGATGACTGCAACTGACAGTTCTTTTGGCATAGGGGGTTGTATTTAATCAGAAATTGGAACATATTCTGCAGACCATTCATCTATTTCAGTTAGTTGACAGAATCCAAGTGTCAAGGGTGAAACATTTCCCAGACCAACCACCACGCTTTCGGAAGTAGCGCGTTTTAGGAGTTTGGGATTGAGGGCTGGCATGGTTGTGGAGACAAAACGAAGGCAAATAGAAGAGTGTAATTGGGCAATTTTAGATCCTTTAGCCATATTAAAGCCTGCAAATTGTACATAGGCTTGTAATAAGGTATTAATATAAGGGTCTCGTAGAGAAACGTGATATCGTGGTAAAGTTGAAGACCAGATAGGGCCATTATGAAGGGGTGCTTGAAAACCAGAGATAAGTGCATCTTGGAAAGTATTATGACGAGACTCAATAACACATGTAAGAACATTAGTATCAAGTCCTGGTCTAACCAAAGGATTGATACTAAACTGAATTAAGCCAATGTGTATGTATTCATACCCGTTCTCGAGTCCCCAATCAATGTCTTCTTCCTGGATTAGAGGGATCTGATAAACAGACTGACCGAGAGAAATCGGGACATTAACAGAACAATGATGTATAAGGGTTGTAGTATGGAATTGGAAGATAGAAATATCATATATATCTGAAGCAGGTATTTCTGGCATCCGCCAATTCGAATCAGGTTCATATTCCTGAACTAACAACCTAGTATTATACAGAGGTTTATTGCTAGACTGAGTCAATAACTTTCTATACCACTTAGTAGGCTTATATTTAGCAAGTGCAAACAGATCATGAGATGATGAATTCTTCGGAGAAGCCATTAGATAATTACTGCAACTCCTGACAAGATCCTTCGAATATTGCAGGTAAGCAAAAGATAAACAGGTAAGATTAACTTACAATGGGAAAAGGACTAATGCAGCAACAACGCCAATATGTGGCAACAAACGCTAACTTATATTGTCCTACAACAACGGTTGGAGACCACTAGAAGTAAATCACGTCAATTTATCGAAACTTTTCACATCTCACAATCAGATCTTTCAGGCACAAGGCTCATTCAAAATAACTTCACATAAAACTTCAGGTTTTATTAATCTGTCTCACTCATTACATATTACATGCAGGAGGCATGTATTACAAACATTACAGACTTAACTATATGAGATATAACTGCATAGAAAAGCAGAGATTTTAGTCTTATGTCTCTGAAGATACAGAGATTAGACAGGCTCCTGGCTGACTGCTCAGGCAGAAACTATCTCAACACAATATCAACACTTATGGCTCCGATACCAATTCTCAGAGTAGCACACTTTCAGAGCACAAGGACCTTATAGTTTACACTTGAGATCAGTGTTTTTCATTTACTATCACAAGATCCCGAAGGCGAGTGAAGCAAAGAGGATACACACTGCTGGACTCGGACTAGACTCTAGAACCAATCTTTCTCTCGGCCAAATTCTGAATGAATGAAATGAGAGCAGAGGGGATTTATTTATAAAAATCATTGCAAGTTCCCGGTAGTCTAATATTGGCAACTTCCGGTGACTAAATATTCCATGAAGAGATAGATGGGGCAGCTGTGGACTATAGTTGTTATCTCGTCCCTTAGAGGCTCGGCCATATGGGGACCCATCATACCTTTTACGGAATGACTTGACAAAAGTAAATATTCTTATCTTTACACTGTGGAGTTCTATGGGAACCCACGGAACCGTCGGGACACCACTGTCGGCCCGATAGACATGAATCGAATCTCTTTATTTACAAATAAGGACAATTGGGTCCATCATGCTTCCATAGCATTATCAATATTATATCTAGCAATCGAATAAAAAGAAAATTCACTATCATAATCATGACTGCTAGGTGGAGAGCTGTGATCATTTGAGAAAGGAGGAAGCCCGCCAAAACATCTGTAGAAAGGTGATCCCTGCATAGCTGGAATCAATTCATCTTCAGGTACGCATAATTCTCCAAAGTAATCACTATGGACTTTATATTGTGGAGAATGAGATGTCTGATCATAGTGAAGTTCACTTCCTTGAAATGATAGGTTAAATGTAAACCAGGCTTCATAATGAGCTGCTTCTTGAACTTCAGCTAAGAACCATTGTTTGAAGGCTTCTTTACTTGTATTTCTAAAGAACTCAGCATCTCTGGGATAGTAAGACCAAAACAACAAATATAACCACCCTGACCATAAATAATAATACTGTTTGAATGAGGAGCATTCAAAAGTTATCTAGCAAGATCCATCATACTTAGTTTGAAGCATGATCTTGTAGAATTCTTCATAAGATAAATCTGGAGAGTAGAGGCTGATATATACTTGTCCTTGGAAAGGACCTCTAGTCATGATTCCTCTAAACAAATTTCTGCTATCTCTAAAATATCCACCAAATGTATCAATATGATTATACATCTGTATCCATTTTTCCAGGATATTTATACATGCAGGACTCGATTTTATACAACAAGATAAACAATCAAAACAGTAGCAATATTTACAATCTGCACAAACCAAGATCCATTTAAATCCTGGTGATGGAGTATCCCTGATACTTAAGGAGGATGAAGCCATTTAACTGTTTTGACTTTTTGTTTGTGAGGAGCGACTTCTCTTGTTAATAAGTCTGCAATGCAATTCTCTTTTCCTTGCTTGTATTGTATTTCAAAATCATATCCATCAAGCCATAGACTCCATCACAGAACTCTGTTATTTCCCTGTTCAAGCAATCTTTGATTAGTAAGCATACCCTTCATGTGTTTTAAATCTGTTCTAACAATGAAATGAACAGGTTTAAGAAATATCCTGAATTTCTTGATGCCATTTTTGACAGCAAGAATTTCTTTGTGTGACGAAGGATATCTAGATTCTACATCACTGAAACATCCAGAAGTATATATGCACACTTCTTCCAGCCTAGGGCCATTCTTTTGGAGCAAAACTGCAGCCCAAGTGTCATTAGAGGCATCAGTCTCTAAGATCAACTGTAATGATAAATCTGGAACATGTAACTTTGGCAGATTCTGGATCTTTTGCTTGATAATCTAGACTGCTTGTGTCATTTTGTAATTCCAAGGAATAGATTTGCTTAATCTATTCTATAATACCCGAACATCCTTAGCTTGGTTTTCATAAAATTGACGGATATAATTTAGGCATCCAAGGAATCTCTGTAATTGCTTTGTGTCCAGTATTTCATCAGGGAATTCTGTTAGTTTCTTCAGAACATGATCTTGGAGTTCAACTTCTCCTTGTGAGAGTATTAATCCAAGATATTCAATTTTAGTTTGTTCCCAACATAGTTTGGATTTACTGAGCACTAAACCATGTCTGTACAATAAATCATATACTGTCTTCATATGTTGTACATGGGATTTCATATCTGAGCAACAGATTAGTAAATCATCAATCTATACAATAACAAAATTTAAATATCTGAATATATCATCCATCCTTTTCTGAAATTCGGATGGTGCATTCTTTAATCCAAATGGCATAACCTTCCATTGATATTGTCCCTGTGGCACAACAAATGCAGTCTTGTATCTATCTTTAGGAACTATGCCTATCTGCCAGAATCCACTTTTAAGATCAAATTTACTGAAGACGTTGCACTTCCCAATTTTAGAGAATAACAACTCTTTTGAAGGCAAAGGGAATCTGATAGGTAACAAAGCTTCATTCAGAGCTCTGTAATTAATAACCATTCTAGGTTTTCCCCTTTTCTGCTCGCTATGCTTGTTTACATAAAAAGTAGGACATGCCCATGGGCTTCTACTGTTTTCAATCAATTTTCTTTGTATTAGTTCAGCAATCTCCTTTTGGCAATATTCAAGTTCTGTAGGAGACATATGGTTAGCAGAAGATTTTTGTGGTCTGGGAATATAGTCTTCTTTATAAGGAAAATTAACAAAATACTGCTCTCTAGTCCAAAAGGCATCAGGATAGTCAGATGTGCATTATGTTTCTATCTTATCCTTAATTTATTTTATGATATCCATCCCATGTTTATTAGCATGAGTGACTATCTTTTGGATCCGAGCTAGATGACTAGCAGATTTTTCAACTTGTAGTGTAGTCTCCTTCACTGCAATTCTTGTTTCATAGGAAGATTTACTAGGAATCTTCAAAGGTTTACCATTGGAAAATAGTTGTACATAAATAGATCCTACAGTCAGAGGTAGACACTTATTTACAAATTCTTGACCTAAAAGAATATCTGCTCCTGTATCAAAGCTGTATAGAGTTACTAGTACTTTTTCTTCCTGGATAAATATAGGGAAATCTGGAGCTATATGTTTGATTTTTAATTCTGTCTTATTAACAGCACGAAAAGATATATCTACAGGCTGCCAATAATACTCAGGTATTGCTCCATGTTTGGCACAGGAATTCATAGCACCAGTAGCTACTTGAGCATCTAAGGTGTATTGCAGATATCTTGAAGCTCTAATATTTACAGAGATAACTAGTCTATCTTCTAGACCTTTGAATAGTTGGAAACAGTCAGCTTCTGAATCATTCAGGGATATCTCATGTTCCATTTCTTCATCTCTTTTCTTTTTGAGATAATCCAATTCTTCCTTTTGTAGTTTCAGGGTTTTCCATAAATCACGAATTAATGCTTCCTTTTCTCTAACTTCTTCTTCAAGATGATAGATAGTATTATCTAATGTGTCACTATCTTGAGTAGAGTCAGAGGAGATCATTACTGCTTTATTCTTATATGTACCAGAGGGTTCTAGGATTCTTTTCACCTTAGGACGCACAAACTCAGCATCAGTAGGAATGTAATGATGAATATTCACCACGCTGGGCTGCTGGATGGCATCAATTTGGGCAGTAAGAGTAGCAATTTGGGAGGCATATTTGTCGGAAAGCCGAAATTGTCCAGGAGTCAGGGCTCATAATTTTTTCTCAAGAGCAGATCTCTGAGAGAGTAGAGAAGAGAGATCTACAAAAGATGACATCATCTTTATATCTATAAAGTTTAAGGATTCTTCAATCTGAGAGGTATAGGATTCTGGCTCAGAAGAATAGGGTGAGATGTCATGATCTAAGAGAAGAGAATCAGGGTCCATAGAAGAAGCACTCTCTTCAGTTAAAGATAGGTATTCACCATCTGAACGGTTAGAGACTAAGTCCCATTCAGCTGGATCATATCCAGTTAAGAATAAATACATAGTTTTAGTTTGGACTTTGGTCTTTGACCGCAGAGGACACTGAGATGCCCAGTGGCCAGGCTTTTTGCAGATAAAACATGAAGAGGATTTAGACCTAGAATTCTGGGTTCTTTTCTTAAAGAAAACCTTTCTTCTAACAGGACCAGAATTATTAAATCTGCGAGTAAACTTCCTAGCAAACTGTTTTCTCTTAGGAGACTTCCTGTCAGAGCAAGTACAATCAGGCTTAGACCACTTTTTGGACTTCTTCTTCTGATGACAGCCAAAATTATGTGTGTCAGGTAACACATCACAGACTGATGAATCAAATCCGAGGTGTTTCTTCGAAGACTTTGCAGTCTTTTTCCTCATACATTCTTTTTGCAGAGCAGTGACAATTTTCTCTTGCAAACCAGCAAGGGATAATTCAGAAATGTCTATTTCTAAATCATCTAATCTATCTTTTACTAAATCAGGTACTCTGCCAGGCATAGAAGATAAATATTTTCTTAAATAGGCAGTGTTTTCGGGATCAGGTACCTTATATAAGAGACTTTGCATAGTACAAAAGTATTTAGGCAACTGAGAGAGGTGGAACAGCCGCTGGTTCATATATAGATCAGCATAATGGTTCATGTTGTTTCTCATATTACCATAGAATTCATGAACAGCTGCTTTAATAAGCTCATCCAAGGGTTTCTCATGTTCAAGTATTCTAAGTTTACTTCGAGGAGAAACTCTTTCCCACCATATATATAAGTTACCTACAAAACCCCAAGTTATTTGTAAGGCTATATCACTCCAAGAGATTTTATCCTTATGGTTGATTTTCTATGTTTTAGCCCATGATTGCCATCTTTGGATAGTATTCTCAATCTCTATCTTGGATTTGCAATCAAAATTAGAGATTGGTGCTCCTTCTATATGCGGAGAGGAACTTTTGAGATGTCCATATATATCCATTGGAGCTTTTTATTTCCATTGTACTTTGCATGACACCATTTCTCCCGGGCTGACTGATAAGAAGTACCAGACGATTCGTCGGAGGATGGTTTTGGTGCATATGAAGAATCAACTGGTTTTGATTCTCCAACCATTGCTTTTATTTCAGCATTGTTGCCAAAAGAATCTGTTAGGTCAGTAGATTCTAATAATAGTTTAACTAATTGGATTTCAATGCTTGCTGTTTTAGCTTGGTCAATCTGGTGAACTAAATCAGCAGATTGTTTTTTTACCAGAGTTATCTTTTCAATAGCTAGTTGTAAGACTTCTACTATTCTAGCTAAAACAGGGTTTGATAAACTAGAAGCCAATTGCTTTAATGTTAGTTGTTTATGGTCATGAGATTCAGGAGGACCAAACAAAGAAAAGGTAGCATCTTGTGCTACACCAGCTATTAGTAATGGAGAAGAGGGTCTGGACTCTTCTTCATAGGAAGACTTTAGAGAAGCAATTGCTTTTTCAATAATATCTAAATTCTCAAGGATAGTATCTAACTGAGACTTCAATGTTTCTTGATTCTGCTCAATGTGATCAATTTCAGAATGTAATCCATTTAGATGAGTCTTTGTCTTGATCACATCTTGAGCTATGTCATCTAAGTTTTGCGCAAGGCAAACAGATTGATAATTAGAATAGTTTTGAAGTCTAATTATATCCTGAGAAGGTTCAGCATCAGATTTCCTCTATTTTATAAAATCTAGATCTGCTACGATGTCATTTTGGAATTTAGGGATGTGATTCCCTGGTCCTAGACTTCTATATGGTAGTTCAGTCCTTTTGTCTCTTCCACTTCTTGGTAATGGAGAGTCAAACATTTTAATAGTAGGGACTGCTAGATCTTGACATTCAGAACATTCTCTAATGGCTTCTCAGAAGAATTCATCATCTCATGATCTGTCTGAGCTTGCTAAATACAAGCCTACTAAGTGGTATAGAAAGTTATTGAGTCAGTCTAGCAATAAACCTTTGTATAATACTAGGTTGTTAGTTCAGGAATATTGACCCGATCCGAATTGGCGGATGCCAGAAATACCTGCTTCAGATATATATGATATTTCTATCTTCCAATTCCGTGCTACAACCCTTATCCGTCATTGTTCAATTAATGTCCCGATTTCTCTCGGTCAGTCTATTTATCAGATCCCTTTAATCCAGCAAGAAGATATTGATTGGGGACTTGAGAATGGATATGAATACATCCATATTGGTTTAATCCAGTTTGGTATCAATCCTTTAGTTAGACCAGGACTTGATACTAATGTTCTTACATGTTGTTATGACCCTAAAATGCACCATACAGGCTTACATGGCATCAGGCCAACTCATGCCTCTTCCTAGCCAAAGCCATGCTAAAAAAAACCTCAAAAAACCACTTAAATCAAGCAACCCGCGCCCTAACCTCTCACTGGGTGCGTTGGATTGCTTGCTGGTCTTCTACTGCACGCGGGTGACCGCGAGCTAGCCCACTACAGCCCGCGTTTACCTAACAAAGCAAAAAATCAGGAAAGTTTCCGCCGGGACGAAGAGATTTTTGTCAGTTAACTAGAACTCCCAGCCATGCATGATCGAGAGTTCGCCTAAAACCCTAGCTCCTTCTAGCCTATAAAAGGAGGGGTAGGGGTACTATTCAAAGGAGGAAAAATCATAGCAAAGAAACTCTGCCAAATTGCCAAGTCCATTATTGTCCCAACCCTTTAGCCTTTCCTCAAGCTTTAGGAGAAATTCAAGCAAAGAAGTTGGAGGACAAAGAAGAGGAAGAGCCCAGGTTCAGGATCGAGGAACGGTGGCCGGTCTCTAAAATCATTGTAAGTTGATTCATATTGAGATTAATGCAAAAGATACTTTTCCCATCCCGAATACATGAGTCTCATCTATGTTATTTGATTTATGTTTTATCTCTAAGCCTCTAGTAGATCAGTAGCATGCATGTGTAGTTTTGTCTTGATTGCAGGAAGCTTTGTGGAAGGAGAAGCAACAGCAAGGAGATAAAATCTCAATGGAGGATCTACTTCAACCGTCGATAAAAAGGTTAGTTGATTCTTCCCATGTTTGCCTGAGAAAAAGGGTTATAGGTTTGGGTAGGAGGTTAAAAGTTATTCTTAAAGGGTCATGATCTGCGTACAAGTTCAAAGCCCTAGCTTGTTAGTCCGTAGGGTAGAATACCCCACAACAGAATTGGCGACTCCACTGGGGAGATTTTACTCTTAGGGTTTCCGGATTTGGTTAAAGATCTTTTGGGTAGTTTAAAGAAGTTCAATTTATGTTTCTTTGTTTATTTTGGTTGACCTGTTAGGTCAATGCTAGCAGGGAACCTGGTTATCAATATCAGTTTTCCTTGACTGACGCTTGACATTCATTCTCGGGACACACAGAGGTACCCGCGGCCTGCAGAAGCCCTGCCTGCGGGTAACCCACGCCCTAACCTTCTACAGCCCGCGGTTGACCGCTTGCTGTAGTGGTTTCAGTAGCGTGTAGTTTTCAGGAAGCTCGAGAGGCAGTCTCCTCTTCCCTGTCAGAAGTTTATCTTCTCAGGGGGCTTTTTGGATCCTGTCTGGGTCTTGATTGGTTCATTGTCTTGTGTTTCAGTCCGTCTTGTTGTGTTGTTTTTCTTTACATTGGTTTTTCTTTTTGAAAATCTTGCTTTTCTGTTAAAGTGATAGCATCTAAGCCTTTTAGAGACTCTGGTTGTCAATACCAAAAGCCTTTTCCAGGACTAGACTGTCTGTGTGTAATTTTATCTCAGTTTTTATACAGACCCGCGGCCTGTTTAAGGCTAGCCCGCGGGTACCCACGCTCTGTAGAAGCTCAGGACGCGTTTGCACGCGTGCTGTCTTGGTGACAGTTGCGGGCTTGATTGGCAGCTTTTCAGCTTGGGTAGGGCATTCATCCCCTCCTGTGGTGAGAAGAGCTCCTCTCAGGGGTCTAGAGTCTGGAGCTGCAGAGTCAGCAGGTTAGGGCATTTCCCCCGTAGCTTGTGTTTGTTATTAGATTTTTTGATAGAAAAGACAAAAAAGAAAAAATATTTGTTTTATGGTTTTTAGGCAAGTGTTAGAATCGGTGTTATCTTGATTGCTTTTTTGCATGTTGTGCTCTGATTCTGTTTGCGATCTGCGCTTTAAGCCATAGTTTTCTTTTATTCTCTTAGTTTTGTTCTTGTCATCATTTTTCCTTGTTGTGTTATTTTACAATGAAATAAAAAAAAAAATCCTGTTTCATTTTCTTCTTGGTTTGAGGATTGTGTTGTTGCATCAGTAGCTAGGAAATAAGTCTGTTTTGCATAAGTTTTTTTTTGCAGTGCATGTTAAGTATAAGTAGCTCGTAGATCTGAGTGAAAATCCTTCATATTTGCTGCATAAAATCTTAGTAATTTCGAGAAAGAAAAGAAGTCTTTCATTGAAAAGTTGTTGGTTTCGCATTTTAGAAAAAGTTTGTTTCCCAGCATTTCTGTGCATCTTGCTTTGAGTCTTTTTACACACCATCAGTTTCACTTTCGCACCTTGAGACTTAAGAAGCCCATTAAAAGCAACGCTAATTAAAATCAAGTAGACTTTTATGTTTGTAGGGTACATCCACTAGCTCAGGAATAGGGCCTTGGAATAGGTTGGAGAGTAAATTCTCCAAGGCCACCCAAACTAAACATTGAAGTCTGTCACTTAGGCAGTGTAGAAGTCCAGTTACGGAAAGTTATTCAGGACCCCCCTCTAACACAGGGGCTAAACATGAGGTCGCGTAAGGAAAGGCAGCGGAGATAACCCCTCCAAAGCTGGACCGAGCATTGTGGAGAACACATATAGAGGATCTGTTAAGGGATTCTGTCGTTTTCACTTGCCACGGAGCTTCATGGATCTTGACTCCGTTCGAGGTCCTCAGTCGTCTTCCAGAAAACTTGCTCTTGATACCCTTGATAGGTTTCGGTCTTGATACCCTGCTCATTGTGGTCTACCCGACTTTCGACTGTACCCGCCTGATAGTTGTTCACGTGCTGGCAAACTAGTTGCCAATCTTTTCTAGGGACATACACAGGTGACTGCGGGGGTATACCACGGTACCTAGGATGGACATCGGACCAACGCTTTGCAGAGTAGACCCGGAGGGTGCTTCCGTATTCGAGTTGCACTTGCATCGGTAAGGTACTCTAGTGTTGGTTGTTGTAACTGTTCTTCCTACTAATATAGTGCTTGCTTGATTTATCTGCTAGGGGCTTTCTTTTAGTGAGTGTTACTATTTTGTTCGTGTAGAATACCTTAGCGTGTCGTGAATCTTCTCACACAATGGAGGATTCAGAGCTCCGCCGGTCACGAAGGATTCTAGGCCTGCCGTCGGTGATACTGGAGCCACCCCCGCCACCCTTGAGGTGGAAGTTAGACCACCGAGGGTCTTTCGAAGTAACCGAGGCTTTTTATCCCGAACAACCCCCCAAGGAATCGACCGCTAATCTCGGATTGGTTGAAACCTCAAACACTGATACTGGGCTGGACATTATTGTGCCAATTCAATTTTACGAATGCCTGTCAATGCCTAACCCTGTTATGGAACAAATCTCTGGGAATTCTTCCATTCCTATCATTGTTGTTACCACAGGAGAAGCTTCTCCTAACTTGCCTTTGTCGGCGGTTTGGGCCACCACGGTCTCGGCCACAACTAGGTCGCAAAGTGGACCGACCCCATCTATGGTGGAGGCCACACCTCTTTACACACCTAGTGTGACAGGCGCTCCGTTTTCATACAGTATGCCTAGTTCAGGTACCAGTCCTGTACTCACCTCCTCTACTTTACAGACTTTGGGTCTGGGGGCAGGGAGCTCTAATGCTCCTCTGCAAGGTCAACTCGGGGGCATCCCTGTCCCTTTCAATGCTTTTCCTTACGCTGGAGGTCATATCCCTCCTTTGTCCCCTTCGCTTGGTGGATCGCATCAGCAGTTTGCCGGGCAGCCTACACACACAAGTCCTTTTGGAGCCGGGAGTCAAGGAACACCTGCGCAAACTCAGCCGGTAGGTTCGTCACCGTTTCTCTGGAACGGGACGTTTAGTAATAACACTTTAGCATCCACTACTTTCCCATTTGGGGGCACACCTGTTTTTGGACAGTTTACGCCGGCACAGGGTACTATTCCTACGCTGGGGGCACATATACGAGGACCTTGGAACTCAGCACAAGGATCCGTTCCATCCTCTGGAATGTCGTTCTGGGGTAACTCTTTCCACAGCCAGTGGAACCCCGGACAAACCTCTATGCCTCTTCCATCAGGACCAGCATGGGGTAATCCATCCCAAAGTCCATCAAACATGATGAACGCCCAACATCCTATGTCCTTCATGGGGAATCAACAAACGATGTCTCCTCAAATGCAAAACCCTTACGCTGGTCAAGGCAACGGTTTCTACCAAAACCCTGGCCAGCAACAAAACTTTTCCTGGCAACCTGGTGCCAGTCAAACGCCAGGACCCTTTTATCCTAGCTATCAGCAGCAACCTAAACTCCCTTTCTTGGCGACGTTACACTTGTCGGATTTAACACGGTTGTTGAATGATCCTATCTGTCACGATCCGCATTGGCCTCCTATGCCGACGAAGTTGCCTTCGGACATCCCAAAGTTCAAAGCCAAGCCTAATGAAGATCCAGGCGATCACGTGACCACTTTCCACTTGTGGTGTTCATCTAACTCACTGAAAGATGACTCCGTCCAGTTGTGATTGTTTCAACGCACTCTTATTGGGAGTGCCGTGAAATGGTACATAGAGCTTGATCGTTCACGATATTCCTTTTTTGGTGAACTGGCTATGGCTTTCCTTAACCATTTCCAGTTACCTGTGAGATACGACGTCGGCACAGAGTTGCTAGCCAATTTCGAGCAGACATCAGCGGACCATATCTCGGATCATATTCGAGAGTGGCGATGCCGAAAGAGTCTTATCAAGGTACCCATCCCACCAGCATTCATGCTTGAGTGGTTCCTTAAGTCTTTAGTTCCGCAGTTATCCAAAGACGTCGCAACTTCAGGGGTCTTCTCCAAGGAAGAGGCCATCATGAGGGCTCAACAGTTTGAGCTCATCTATTCTCAGTCTGGTCTATTGTACACCATCCTTCCGGATGCACCACGATCGATTCTAGACAAAACCAGACAGAGAGCCGGACCACATGCCGATGGTATAGTTGGTTCGACACAAACCAAGCCCGATGAGCAATTGACAAAACAATTGCAGCAGTTATCTATACAACACTCAGCGGCCAGCCAGACTATTGCTTTGGCTGCTCCTCCTACTCAAACGTCGGAAGTACACTCCGTACAGAAAACTAACCCAAAGGCCAACCAGCAGCTTGAAGGAAAGAAAAAAAAACGCAAGAAGGGTAAGGGGGATAAGAAACCAAATGATAATGCTGGCGAGGGTACCACAGAAAGGAAGAAGGCAAGGTAACCGTGCAACTTATGTGCGGAAGACCACCCAACCCATCTATGCCCTCGACTTACAGAGGCCCAGAAGTTTGTCACGCAACAACAGCAAGATGTATTGACTAATCCCTTTCAGCATGGGAAGAATTTAACTCAAGCCTCTGCAAGTGCGGAGGGGGGCAGCCATGAAAACTGCCCTCCCCTAAACGGTTCATCTTCCGCGAACGTATATATGATGAAAAGTGACGCTTTCATTGCGACTAGAGCTCACGATTATAGCAAACCAAGCGCCTCTGAGAAGGGCAAAGAAGCCGAGATCCCATCTCTTCCGCTACAGATCGAGAAGATGTTGGGTGAAACAATGACTCCCATCCCCAAAGGTGCATTTAAACGAGCTTTTCATAATCCAAACGCAAGGGCCGCCCAGAACTACTCTGTGGTGGAAGATTTGTCACAAACCCCTTGTGCTATGTCCGCTTTGGAAGTCCTCCAAAGTTTCCCTGCTCGGAGAAAATCCTTGTTGACTGCTTTAGGCTCTACTGAGACTTGTAACCCGGGAACGATCATGTTAGATACAACTGACTTGAAACCTCATTTGCCTTACCACGTCGCGTTTCAGATAGTAGTGGCTCACCCCACGAAAACTTTTACATGAAATATCTTCCGCACGGTGGTAGACGAGGGTGCTTCGACTTGCGTTATGTCGTTAGCATGCTGGAAATCCATTGGTCAACCTGAGTTGTCTCCGTCACCTACTCTCCTCACTGCGTTCTATGGTTGTTCTTTCCGACCGCATGGCATCATCCCTTCTTTCCCTGTGCAGTTAGGGGGGAAGACCGTGTGCGTCGAAGTAGAGGTAGTCAATGCCCCCATTGATTACAATCTATTATTGGGTCGTAGTTGGACTTATGCAATGCAAGCGGTGGTTGCTACAATCTTTTGAGTCCTGTTGTTTCCACATGAAGGCCGGATAGTGACTATTGATCAGTTGTCCTTCTCTCGACCTGACCCATCCTTGGGGGCATCCACGGTTCCCCTGGTAGATAATCCTCAAGCCGGTGTCGTTAACATAGGAGTTGGCTTGTGCCCATATTTGATGGGTACCTTTGACTACCCAACTCCTCAAGGCGATGTCAAGTTTTCCTCGAACCACCACAAGGCTGAGATTTTCCATATTTCGTCATTTCACACGACTTACTTTCAGGATCCATGGACTCTTCCTTCCCCATCAGCCACAATGGATGAGATAGGGAAAGCTGGCATGGCCACGCCCTTGTCGGCCGCTGAAGTAGCCTACTCTTTGGTCCAGCAAGCTTCAGCTACTCCTGATCCGATTCCCGCACCAGAGTTGGATCCACTCCTCGAGCCTATCTGGGCTCGAGATTTTCTTGTCAACACTGATTCGTTAGACTTAGTCTTGCCTTCTAACGAAGCTATAATCGAAGCAATGACTGGTCCGGACAAACCCTGGGAAGATCTTCATCACAGATCATACTTCGTGAATCCATTTTAGTAGATGTTGACATGACGATTTATAGGCGGAAAAATCAGTAGATGGATGGTTATCCTCCAAGAATTCGACTTAGACTTCGTTTCAGCCAAGTCCAAAAAGTCGTTGGTCTTCGCAAAACTTATCTCGGAACTTCCGGTTGAGTCAGGTAACGTTGTGCCTGAGGAATCACCTATCCGGGGGGATATGTTTTTGATCGAGTTGTTTGACCCCTGGTACAGAGATATACTGATCTATCTCCAGACTTTGAAGTGTCCTACCTCATCTTCTCGTGATAAGCATCGGCGGATCCACCATCAGGCCAAGAACTATCTTATACTCAATGATACTTTGTATCGGAGAGGTGTAGATTGTATCTTGCGTCGGTGTCTCACTCATGAGGAGGCCATCATAGTGCTCAATGATTGTCATACAGGAGCTTGTGGCGGTCACTTATCCGGGTTGGCAACAGCCCAAAAGATTTTACGAGCAGGTTACTTTTGGCCCACGCTTATAAAAGATTGTATCGAGTCGGTCAAGAAGTGACATCCATGCCAAATCTTCTCACGGAAGATGAGGGCACATCCAGCTCCTATGTTTCCTGTTATCACCGTCGGTCCCTTCACCAAGTGGGGGATTGATTACACCACTTGCAACCCCTCGTCAGCCAGGGGGCATCGCTATATCATTGTGGTTGTCGACTACTTCACGAAGTGGGTCGAAGCTATGCCGATGTTCAAAGATGATGGAGAGACTGCAGCTCTCTTCTTATTTAACCAGATTATAGCACGGTTCGGAGTCCCGAGAGAGATTTTCACCAAGCCAATGGGCAAGTGGAAGCTGTAAACAAAACTCTCAAGACAATGCTACAACGAACCATCAACTCAGCCAAATCTAACTGGCATTTGATGTTATACTCGGAATTATGGGCTTACCGAACATTAGTTAAGACTGCAACCGGTTTCTCACCTTTCCAACTCGTTTACGGACTGGAGGCAGTCTTGCCCATTGAATGTCAAATTCCATCTCTGAAATTGGTGGTACAGTTACTGCCAGACACTTATCCACTAGAAGAACGGTTAGTACACCTTGAGCAACTTGATGAGCAGCATCGCGATGCGGCTCTGGCCAACGAGGCTTATAAGAATAAGGTCAAGTGTCAATATGATAGGTCCATTCATCCTCGGGTTTTCTCTGAGGGTGACCTTGTCCTGGTTTACGACCAAGATAAGGACCCCCTGGCGGCAGGAAAGTTTAAACCCATGTGGTTCGGACCCTTCATTGTTAAGGAGGTTCTAAATAAGGGCGCTTATCTTCTGGTCGATTTTGAAGGGAATGCTTTGGCGGAGCCTAGAAATGGGCTCTACCTCAAGAAGTATTACTCATAGCCTTGTCACTGTGGGTAACTTTTTGTAACATATGTATAGTCTTTGTGCTATTACTTTCTTTAGTTTCTTTTGGAAAACGTGTCATGGACGTGTCATTAATGTTATCTTTCGTCACTATGGCAGATGTAAAGTGAGTCCGAGGTGTTCATTGGGTATGCGGACGGTGCTAGTCGACACACGCAGAGGCTTGCCTCCGCAGCTTGGGTGATATTTACGCCACAGGGTCAGTTGTTATATTCCGGGGGAATATGCTTAGGTGACACCACAAATAATGTTGTTGAGTATAGCGCAGTTATCGAGTTGCTTCGTGACGCTTTGTCATTGGGTATCTCTCATCTCCGGGTCTATCTAGACGCTCAACTGGTTGTGTCACAGCTAAACAGAGTATACCGTGTGCACGATCCTACTTTACACCGACGATTCCTTAGGGTACGTCTCTTGGAATGCAACTTTGATTATATCACATATTTTCATGTTCCTAGGAGTCTAAATCAAATCACAGATACTCTAGCTAATCACATTTTAGAT
>ML803297.1:160138-193915 GCA_009831015.1 Picea engelmannii
TCACATATTTTCATGTTCCTAGGAGTCTAAATCAAATCACAGATACTCTAGCTAATCACATTTTAGATTGGCATCTTTCTCACACATAAAGAAGATCATGATCAAACACATGTAAATACATTTTTGTACACATAATCCATAAATACACATAAAAGAAATAAAAACCATATATATACATCATAAAAATCCACAGAGTACATAGATGGGCGCAAGCGCCTCAAAAAATGGGAACCATAACGAGTCATTGGGGCTTATGCCCTCAAAAAATATAATACATATAAGTGCTCAAGGCACAAAAAAGTGAACAAGTCGGCTCAGGGCCTGTGGGCCCTGTTATACTCATGTACCGCCCGACCCAAACACCTAAACAATCGGACCCATGTCCGAGGTAACCCCACCAAATGAGTCTGCATGGAGGGCGGCAAGTCCTCTATCTTGACCATGGGCACTGTGCGGGTGAGCTCAGTGAAGTTTCGCTCAACCCGCCTAAGACACCTCTCAGCCTCTCCGGCTGGAGGGTTCCCTGCTACTACTACTCCCCTGGAAGCGGCAGCTGCGGCCTCTGGCCATGGGCGGTGCCTGTTCCGCGCAAAATCGACAGGCCGCACAGGTCCCACATCTGCAAGCAACACAAAGTTCACCCATCAGAAACTCTGTCATCCAAAAACATGATATATATCTAAAAAGACATAAAAATTACATATGCAAACAAAAAAACAGTACAGGTGGAGACTTACCCATCTCCCCTCGCTCCTCACCAGGAGGAACTGGTATCGCTGGATCTCTGGAATAGTCAATCCCGACATATGGGTAATCCTCGATCGCTGGAATCTGTCACGTCAGCCATGCAAAGAAATCATCGTTGAAGGCCTCGATGGTCCTCCCACCACCGTGTCGCGGCAGCAACACGGCCCATCTGCACACTACCGGGAAAGTCGCCAGATGTCCTCGTACTGTCATCCAAGGACTGAAGCAGGGAACTCTCTCAAAGAAAAAGGCACACAAGATAGTCCCGAACCCGAAGTTCTTGTGTCTGCGCTGACAACAATCTGTCAATTGCCTCTTCATGTTCTCCAGCAGTGTGGTACTCCAGTCATATATTTGTGCATTCATGCACTGGACTGCACAGTTCATCTGTGCACGTGACGCCTGATGTACGGCCGTAGAGCCGGTAATCCACCCAATCAATGATAGGATAGTCTGAAGAACAGGGCTGATGATGCTGCTAATCGGTACCGATGAGGTCGCCTGGTTGGTCCCAGCCACACAGTATTCTGCTATCAACTCTGAGACTTTGCTCGGCCCCGCAGGAAAAGTCTGAAATTTAATGGGTTCCCCTCTCCTCGAGAGGCCCGTCAAAAAATAGATATCCTCGGTGGTGGGCACCAAGGATTGCCCCTCTATCATAAATGCCTCAGCATCAGGGTGCCAGTAGTCAACCAGGGCATTCAGCAGCCTTGGTTGTGCACGCATAAACGAACATAGGAAAAACTTTACCAAGCCACACTGCGTCAGCGCGGCCATCACATTCGGATCTGCAGCTGTTGCCTCACTGGCAGCCTCATGCTCCCTCTCTCTCCAATGCACATACATCCTGCAACAATCAAAAAGAAAAAAAAGGGGAGATTAACACTTGCATACCCTTTTTAAGTTGCGCGAGGGGGTAGCCCGTGGGCTGTCGAGGCGACAGTCGCGGGTACCCGCGGGCTGTCCCTGGACAGCCCGCGTGTTACTAGGGCCGACACTCTGAAGGGCGACGACCACCCCTAAAGCTCGCCCAAAAACCACAAAACAAGTATTGAAATGCAATATGGGGGAGTTTGTACTTACTTGGTCCGAGAAGAAGTTCATTTGGTCCACTGTAGCTCCTGGAATCGCGATATCTAGCAAAGGGGGTCTTTTGGCTCCAGAGTCAATTTCCAAATCAGCAATGGTGATAATGAGCTACCAACTTCTATTTATAGACTTTTTGGCCTCTTTTTGTCACTCTTTTGGCCCCTTTTATCAGTTTCTTTATACCAAAAACCATTTTGGGTGATTCCGTAGTTATATGGAAGGGATTTGATCAGGTATTGGGACACTTTTCATTGAGTTTCGGAAAAATAAAATAAAATAAAATAAAATAAAAATACACATAAGGGAGGTCCATAAAAAAAAATTTCAAAACATCAACCTGAGCATATAGGGTAGGATTTCATCCCCATTGTTGCATCTCGTTGTTGTTTTTACAATATAGGATCGACCCCATCCGGTTGTGACACGGAACCGTCATTTCTGCTCTAGAAGTGTCGCAACTAGATGGTAGAGCTTACCAAAACATGGATGCCCTAGGTAGTTCCTAGTTGCATTATGGTGTCCATGCCGTTTCTCACAACATAGTAGGCTCGGGAGTCCGTATAGTCTTTCCTAAAGATGAGTTTTTGAGCCTCGTTTGCATGGGTCTTTTTCACTCTTTATCTTACCCTCCGAACTCCCAAAACATAACGGGTCTCCTTTTAAGCCCTTTTCAGACCCTCTAAACATGAAAAGATTGTCGAGCGATCTTGTGACCCTTCACGCTCGTTAAACTGAAATTTGAAGTCACGTCTGTCCGGCGGTAGTTTACCCCTTTTTCGGTCCGGACGGTCAACTGTACGAACAAAGGAGCGCTCTATTGAATTCTGATTCTTTAGAAGAGTATCCTCAGGTATAATTTTATTCCTTTTTCGGGCCTGAGGGACTAAACTTACGAAAAAGAAATCCCCCCGGAGTCCATAGTTAAGCTCTTTTCAGACTCCCTAAAATTGAAAAGATTGTCGAGTGACCTTATTCTTTCACACTCGTTAAACGGTCCAGAAGAACATTCCTGTCGGAGTCCATAGTTAAGCTTTTTTCAGACTCCTTAAAATTGAAAAAATAGCCGAGTGATCTTGTCCTTGTCACACTCGTTAAAATGGTTTTGAATTGACGTTTAGTCGATGCTAGTTTACCCCTTTTTCGAACCGACTAGACTATTGACGAAAAAGGTACCCCAATGGAGTTTCCTTTTTATGCTTTTTCAGACTCTCTAAACATGAAAAATCACCGAGCTTCCCTTCTCTGGGCTCGTTAAACTTACATTGAAGGACGTTACCATTGTGTGTTCTATCAATCACATCTGCATCCTTTACCTTTCAGCCTAGCAACAGTTTGCATGTGCGTCTTAACACCTTTGGCCATTGGAGGATTTTTCCCAAGTATCATTTCCTAGAACATCAGTCTTGTCCGTGTGCCTTGAGCTTGTATGTTTTCTACGCTCGTTCTTCCACTGTAACGTAATATTCTTTTATTCTTTTTCAAAATATTCGAAAAGAACAAAAAAATCAAATATACCCCAAAAAGAGGATGGGAAAAGTATTTTCTTTATTGGCAACATTATGAGTCGCCCTTCGATAAAGCACATCTATCCGTTTGATTCATCAGACTTTGGGATGTAGTACGACCTTAGGAAGTTGTGCTCACTATATTGAGTTGTGTCCTCCACCATTTGGTTACTCTTCCAGACATAAGGAGAGTTTGCGTTGCCTCCTGCTTCGCACACTTATGATTAACAGATATGTTGCCTGAGTCTTATCACTTGTCGTGCTATTGTCCAAGGGAAATTTGTTACTTAGCCTGAGTCGGCCACTCTGCAATATGTCTCTTGTCTGCATACCCGGCCATCCTGAACGTCCAATCACGTCTTTGTTCGAAATCAATGAAGCCTTCAGTCCGATCATCAAGATTATCAAGTCCGTAACCGACGAGCCGTCGAAGACCTCTGGGTAGCACAGTCGTACACTCATATTACACTCCTACCCGATTCGTGAAGATTTTGAAGTTGTTGCTAGAGCTCTGAAGTACATCCATCAGGCCAAGACAGCTTCTGAGAGATGGATACGTCCTATGTATATATTTCTGATTTCGAGATGTAGCTCCACTCTGTATTGTTCGCGACTACTCTTTATAGTTATTTGACATGGATCTACAGTGTATTTGATTGGTATCCATGGTTTTTATTTATACTGAGCATGGGTATGCCCGCCTCGGTGAGACATTTGATATTTTTTGCAGACGACACCTCCTAATTCCTGATTCCTGGGCTCACTCAGTCAGCATATCAGTACATATTGGTAAAGAATTGGTAATGTATTTCGGCCATCAGATGCTCTTATGACCTCACACATTAGGGGGCATCTGTTATAACCCTAAAATGTACCATACAGGCTTACTTGGCATCAGGCCAACTCATGCCTCTTCCTATCCAAAGCCATGCTGAACAAAACCTCAAAAAACCACTTAAATCAAGAAACCCGCACCCTAACCTCTCACTCGGCGCATTGGACCGCTTGTTGGTCTTCTACTGCATGCGGGTGACCGCGGGCTAGCCCACTATAGCCCGCGTTTACCTAACAAAGCAAAAAATCAGGAAATTTTCCACCGGGACGAAGAGCTTTTTGTCATTTAACTGGAACTCCCACCCATGCATGGCCGAGAGTTCACCTAAAACCCTAGCTCCTTCTAGCCTATAAAAGGAGGGGTAGGGGTACTATTCAAAGGAGGAAAAATCATAGCAAAGAAACTCTGCCAAATTGCCAAGTCCATTATTGTCCCAACCCTTTAGCCTTTCCTCAAGCTTTAGGAGAAATCCAAGCAAAGCAGTTGGAGGACAAAGAAGAGGAAGAGCCCAGGTTCAGGATCGAGGAATGGTGGTCGGTCTCTAAAATCATTGTAAGTTGATTCATATTGAGATTAATGAAAAAGATACTTTTCCCATCCTGAATACACGAGTCTCATCTATGTTATTTGATTTATGTTTTATCTCTAAGCCTCTAGTAGATCAGTAGCATGCATGCGTAGTTTTGTCTTGATTGCAGGAAGCTTTGTGGAAGGAGCAGCAGCAGCAAGGAGATAAAATCTCAACGGAGGATCTACTTCAACCGTCGATAAAAAGGTTAGTTGATTCTTCCCATGTTTGCCTGAGAAAAAGGGTTATAGGTTTGGGTAGGAGGTTAAAAGTTATTCTTAAAGGGTCATGATCTCCGTACGAGTTTAAAGCCCTAGCTTGTTAGTCCGTAGGGTAGAATACCCCAAAACACATGTGTTATTGACTCCCGTCATAATACTTTCCAAGATGCTCTTATCTCTGGCTTCCAATCCCCACTCCATAATGGTCCCGTCTGGTCTTCAGTTTTACCGCGATATCAAGTTTCTCTACGAGACCCTTATATTAATACCTTATTACAAGCCTATGTACCATTTGCAGGCTTTAATACCATTACACATTACATGCAGGAGGCATGTATTATAGACTTTACAGACTTAACTATATGAGATATAACTGCACATAAAAGCAGAGCATTTAGTCTTATGTCTCTGAAGATACAGAGATTAGACAGGCTCCTGGCTGACTGCTCAGGCAGAAACTATCTCAACACAATATCAACACTTATGGCTCTGATACCAATTCTCAGAGTATCACACTTTCAGAGCGCAAGGACCTTATAGTTTACACTTGAGATCGGTGTTTTTCATTTACTATCACAAGATCTCGAAGGCGAGTGAAGCAAAGAGGATACACATTGCTCGACTCAGACTAGACTCTAGACCCAATCTTTCTCTTGACCAAATTCTGAATGAATGAAATGAGATCAGAGGGGCTTTATTTATACAAATCATTGCAAGTTCCAGGTAGTCTAATACTGGCAACTGCCAGTGACTAAAGATTCCATGAAGAGATAGATGGGGCAGCTATGGACTACAGTTGCTATCTCGTCCCTTATAGGCTTAGCCATATGGGGACCCATCATACATTTTATGGAATGACTATGAATAAAGTAATTATCCTTATCTTTACACTGTGGAGTTCTACGGGAACCCACGGAACCGTCCGGACACCACTGTCGGCTCGATAGACATGAATGGAATAACTTTATTACAAAGATAGGACTACTGGGTCCATCATGCTTCCATCATATTATCAATATTATATATAGCAACTGAATCAAAAGAAAATTCACTATCATAATCATGACTGCTAGGTGGAGAGCTGTGATCATTTGAGAGAGGAAGCCCACCAAAACATTTGTAGAAAGGTGATCCCTGCATAGCTGGAATCAATTCATCTTCAGGTATGCATAATTCTCCAAAGTAATCACTATGGACTGTATATTGTGGAGAATGAGATGTCTGATCATAGTAAAGTTCACTTCCTCGAAATGATAGGCTAAATGTAAACCAGGCTTCAAAATGAGCTGCTTCTTGAACTTCATCTAAGAACCATTGTTTGAAGGCTTCTTTACTTGTATTTCTGAAGAACTCAACATCTTTGGGACAGTAAGACCAGAACAATAAATATAACCATCCTGACCAGAAATAATAATACTGTTTGAATTAAGAGCATTCAAAAGTTATCCAACAAGATCCATCATACTTAGTTTGAAGCATGATCTTGCAGTACTCTTCATAAGATAATTCTGGTGAGAATAGGCTGATATATACTTGTCCTCTGAAAGGACCTCCAGTCATGATTCCTATAAACAAATTTCTACATTCTCTAAAATATCTACCAAATGTCTCATAATGATTATACATTTGTATCCATTTTTCTAGGATACTTATACATTCAGGATTGGATTTTATACAACAAGATAATCACTCAAAACAATAACAATATTTACAATCTGCACAAACCAAGATCCATTTAAATCCTGGTGGTGGAGTATCCATGATACTCAAGGAGGACGAAGCCATTTAATTTTAGTTTGGACTTTGGTCTTTGACCGCAGAGGACACTGAGATGCCCAGTGGCCAGGCTCTTTGTAGATAAAACATGAAGAGGATTTAGACCTAGCATTCTGGGGTCTGTTCTTAAAGAAAACCTTTCTTCTAATAGGACTAGAATTATTAAATTTGGAAGGAAACTTCCTAGCAAACTGTTTTCTCTTAGGAGACTTCCTGTCAGAGCAAGTACAATCAGGCTTAGACCACTTTTTGGACTTCTTCTTCTGATGATAGCCAAAATTATGTGTGTCAGGTAACACATCACAGACTGATGAATCAAATCCGAGGTGTTTCTTCAAAGACTTTGTAGTCTTTTTCTTCATACATTCTTTTTGCAGAGCAGTGACAATTTGCTCTTGCAAACCAGCAAGGGATAATTTAGAAATGTCTATTTCTAAATCATCTAATCTATCTCTTACTAAATCAGGTACTCTGCCAGGCATAGAAGATAAATATTTTCTTAAATAGGCAGTGTTTTCGGGATCAGGTACCTTATATAAGAGACTTTGCATAGTACAAAAGTATTTAGGCAATTGAGAGAGGTGGCACAGACGTTGGTTCATATATAGATCAGCATAATGGTTCATGTCGATTCTCATATTACCATAGAATTCATGAACAGCTTCTTTAATAAGCTCATCCAAGGGTTTCTCATGTTCAAGTATTCTAAGTTTACTTCGAGGAGAAACTCTTTCCCACCATATATATAAGTTACCTACAAAACCCCAAGTTATTTGTAAGGCTATATCACTCCAAGAGATTTTATCCTTATGGAGCATTTTCTGTGTTTTAGCCCATGATTTCCATCTTTGGATAGTATTCTCAATCTCTATCTTGGATTTGCAATCAAAATTAGAGATTGGTGCTCCTTCTATATATGGAGAGGAACTTTTGGGATGGACATCTATATCCATTGGAGCTTTTTTATTTCCATTATACTTTGCATGACACCATTTCTCCCAGGGTGACTGATAATAAGTACCAAATGATTCACCGGAGGATGGTTTTGGTGCATCTGAAGAATCAGTTGGTTTTGATTCTCCATCCATTGCTTTTATTTTAGCATTGTTGGCAAAAGAATCCGTTAGGTCAGTAGATTCTAATGATAGTTTGGCTAATTGGATTTCAATGCTTGTCGTTTTAGCTTGGTCAATCTAGTCAACTAAATCAGCAGATTGTGTTTTTACCAGAGTTATCTTTTTAATAGCTAGTTGTAAGACTTCTGCTATTCTAGCTAAAGCAGGGTTTGATAAACTAGAAGCCAATTGATTTAATGTTAGTTGTTTATGGTCATGAGAGTCAGGAGGACCAAACAAAGAAAAGGTAGCATCTTGTGCTACATCAGCTATTAGTAATGGAGAAGAGGGTCTGGACTCTTCTTCATAGGAAGACTTTAGAGAAGCAATTGCTTTTTCAATAATATCTAATTTCTCAAGGATAGTATCTAACTGAGACTGCAATGTTTCTTGATTCTGCTCTATGTGATCAATTTCAGAATGTAATCCATTTAGATGAGTCTTTGTCTTGATCACATCTTGAGCTATGTCATCTAAGTTTTGTGCAAGGCAAACAGATTGATAATTAGAATAGTTTTGAAGTCTAATTATATCCTGAGAAGGTTCAGCATCAGATTTCCTATATTTTATAAAATCTAGATCTGCTACCATATCATTTTGGAATTTAGGGATGTGATTCCCTGGTCCTAGACTTCTATATGGTAGTTCAGTCCTTTTGTCTCTTCCACTTCTTAGTAATGTAGATTCAAACATTTTGATGGTAGGGACTGCCAGATATTGACATTCAGAACACTCTGCATGTTGATCATGATGTTCAACTTTGTTCTAATAAGTTCATAAGTTCTTAGGAACAGATGGAAAAGGAGTTAGATCAGAATTTACAGAAGGTTCCTGAGTAGGGAATTTCTTCTTGCAGTAATAGAAATCTCTTGAACCTTTTTGGTGAGTTAGTAAATGGTCATCTAACTGAGATCTACCTAAAATGGGTTTATATACAGGGGGAGTGTGTCTTGCAGAATCAGATCTTGAAGATCTAGTAGCAATATTAGAGAATTGTCTCTCCAAGTTTTGTACATGCGTACTTTGTGACCGACCTAGCCTTAAAACAGGTTTTCCTGTATTGCTGACTGCAACTGACAGTTCTTTTGGCATAGGGGGTTGTATTTGATCAGAAATTGGAACATATTCTGTAGACCATTCATCTATTTCAATTAGTTGACAGAATCCAAGTGTCAAGGGTGAAACATTTCCCGGACCAACCACCACGCTTTCGGAAGTAGCGCATTTTAGGAGTTTGGGATTGAGGACCTTATATGAGGTCTTGATTTAACTTCAGATAGTAGGTTGAAGTAAGAGTGAGTTGGAATAAGAACTTGAGGATAAAAAGTAAAGTTCTTCTATGGACATACTATCTTCCAGCAACCTAAGGAGGAAAATCTTTGAATGCAAGATCCTCTTGGATCCAAAACTTCAGGAAACTGAAAACATTATAACAACACTGCAATCAAGCATACATCACAATACAGTTACAACACTCAACTGGATCCTCCATGCTCGATTCTTTCAGTATCAGAAGCAATAGAGATGAAAAGAAAGTTGATTTTCATTAAACAATAAGTCTCAAATGGAAACATATAACCAGGGAACCAGAGGCTTCATTAAAACTTTACAATCGGGAGCTTAGTTATACCATCGACACTAAACAAAATGCAAAAAATGCCTACATATACTATGAACTGGCTCTGACTGCCTGAGGAAATCCTGTCATTCTTTCAAAGCTTTGCATTGATGAGATTCTTTATCAGGCTGTGCATACAGACGTTGGTCAGACTGCCCATGCAGTCTTCTGCCAACTTGGAATGACATTCTTCTTCCATGATTTATCCCTCTTTGGCCATCTATTTATGGAAGGAGACAATGTCTCACCCACCTTCCTCGCTTTCATTAACTGTTTCATTGGGATTTGAGTGGTCAGATTCAATGCCTACGCTTGGAAGTCGTGGTGGGATTTCCTTCATCGTATGTGATTTTTTGGATGCTTACAAGAAGGACAGGCATGTGGACAAAGGTGTAGCTGACAAGGACTCGACTAGGCGATGGGAGGTCATGTGGAAAAAAGCATCGGAAGAATGATGATTAGGAAAACGTGGATGACAGGATGTTGATGCTAATATGTAAAGGTGCAAAGGTGATGTGGCATGGGAAGGTGACGTGGAGGCAGAGGGGAGATTGATGTGATAGGTGTAGTGGGGACAAAAACTACATAGGTGGAAGCAACATGGCAGATATGTGTCACGAAGTGACTGGGGGGAGGTAGAGAGGGGATGTGACATGAGGCAAGAGTTGGATACACATGGCAGGCAGCGATAAGCGACATGGGAAAGAGGGGATGTGATGGACGAAGATATGAGTGAGTGGAGGACAGGTGTTGGTAGGAAACGAGGGTAGTAAACGGAGGCAGTAAGTGGTCTACTCGAAGGGGGGATGGTAAGATGTATTGAGCGGGGGAGGGTCTGAGTTGATGAGGAAGCACCACAATAGTGGGGGGCCCACACTCAAAAACCACCAACTCGGACCCCTCTCCTCGTTAAAGGTAGAATCTCGAGGGGGGGTTGATATGGATCCTGTACCGTAGATCTGAGTGTGTAGATATCAGCTGCCTAGATCTACGCACCCCTTAGCACAACGCATCTGGGCACAAAACTCAAGATAAATGATAAAAATGGGTTTTTGGCCCCCCTATTTGTCATTTTTTCGCCATGGGGCTATTTTCTAGGGAAAACCCCCCTCCATACAAACATATGTGACAACACTGTGGATTCATTATGATATTTCACTACAATTATTGAGAGTAAAATCTATTGTGATTGATCTTTATTCACTTGCTCTTCCTTTAGTTCTCACACTACTGCAAATCCTACGATATTTGGGAACTGTTTTTTATTCACCTACTCTTCTTATCTTTCTTTTCTTCTCCAAACCTTCATGTATTTGACATCGATGTTTTCTTTCATGGAGGGCTCTATCACACTTCTACAATCACAAGATATGTGTCCATAGTTATGGAATTTGTAACATTCAATATTATATGGAGTCACATATGCATTTATTGCTTGATCATTTATTCCATAAGCTCTGCAATCTGCAACTTTATGTCCAAAGTTTGTACAAATTAAACAATGACCATAAAATAAGTTTTCATACCTGGGAGTGAATGATCTTCTTTGTGATGTATTCCTTCCGAACTCATTCCTTGGTTGATCACTATATTATCTTATGTTGTTTCCTTCATAATGATTGAATATTCTTTGATTCTTGAAAGTGGAGGGTCTTCTTTGATACCCTTCTCTTCAGTAATCTTCTTCTTGATTTTTCTTCATTTCTGGATTGTTCTTCTTTGAGGGCTTGCATTCTTCCTTCTTAATAAGGCCTTTGATGACTTCGACATAACTCTTACCCTTATCTTTATTCTTCCTTTCTGGAAACTTAGAGTGCTTCTCTTCTACTTTATTTACTAATGGTGTGGTTATTTCTCTTTCTTCAACATTCTTGCGGAGCTTGGTGATTTTAACTCTCTATGTGAAAACTTCTTCCTAAAGCTTCTCAAGCTCTTCTTCTCTATTCATCATCTGAATCTTCATGAATTCTTCCATTATATTTTTTTATTCAAGGAGATGATTTCTTCTTCAAGTCTTATTTATTTTTGATCGATTTCTTCTTCAAGATGGTTTTGAATCCTCAGATCTTTCCTTGAGATGACCTGTTAAAATATTCTCTCTCTTCTTTGCTTCCTTTCTTTGTGCTACTATTTTGGCTTCCAAACATTATTTCTCTTCCATATGAATCTTGAGATTTTGTTTAATCACTTTGTCTTCTTCCAGCTGAGATTTTAGATTCATGATAACCTAATGGGAATTTTTGGAACTTTCTTAAGAACCCTTCTTTTGCTTGACTGATTGTTCCTCAAGATACCTGTTGTTCCTCCTTTATTTTTCCAATTCATCTAAATCATTGATTAATTATGATTCATGATCTATGTCTTCTTCATAATATTATTCTTTTGAATTTGTCTAACATAATGAGAATATTTCTTTTGGTTTTGTTCCTACATATTCTTTATCATTTTTTGGCTCTGTGATGGGAGATTCCTCAAAATAAATATTATGTAGCTTATCCCAAATTTCTTTAGCTGGTGAACATTTTCCCACTTTCTCTTTTACTAGATCAAGTAATCCTTACCATATGAACCCCATTGTTATTTTTTTGTTTGTATTCAATTCCTTCTTGGTTGTCATGTTTGGTTTATTTGAAGCATTGTATCCTATAACAATCGAGTGCCAAACATCATACCCTTATGATCCTATAAATTATTTCATCTTGATACTCTTCATCTCATAGCTCTAACCATTTTTATCATTAAGAATTGGTAATACATTCTCATTGTAATCCATGATCTACCTTCCAATGGTTAGACTATCTTATTGAAGGACCTTTTATGATACCAATTGTCGGAATACTAATAGGGGGGGTGAATCAATATGATCACTTTTACCACTTTTAACCACAATCTATAAACTTCAACTTTATCAGCAATATCATTTCCAATTTCATTCAATATATCATGAGCATATAACCATAAGTACTAAAAACATCACATCAAATACATAGTACACCAGTATTTACGTGGAAACCTAAATGGGAGAAAACCATAGATCCTTTCTTATATACATCAAGAATTCATTCATAGGAAGAGACAACTTCCAAATTCTCAAGCACGAACTAGAAGGAGGATCCAACCCCCTATTTAAAGGCAAAACCTGAATGAAGATACAAATCCCTAATTTACCAGCTACAACTGGAGGGAGGATCCAACCCCCTAGTTTAAAGAGTCCAATCTGAAGGGGGCTACAACTCCCTGAGTTATTCAACTCCAATTGGAAGGAGGCTACAACCCCCTTTCCTTGCCCCATCTTAACACCCTAGAATATAAGTGTAGACCAAACTATCATTACCATTGATATTGTCACTAATATATCAATCAATCATGTCATTGTCAACCTATCACATCAACCTATCACTGTCAACCTAACACATCAACCTGTCATTGTCTCATCACATGTCATTGTTATTATTACATCAGCCAAACTATCACTGTCACTATCACATCAACCAACCTGTCATTGTCACTACCACATCCAACTATATCCATATCCACTCATATGGATACCAAAACTATCACAAAACCATGTACATCAACCATTTAAATGAACCTATATCAACCATGCATCAACCATGCACATCAACCTGTACCATATACATCAACATGTACCACACCATGTATCTCAACAATGTACATCAACCTATACCATACCATGCATCAACCATGTACCATACCAAGTACATCAACCATGTACCATACTAAGTACATCAACCATGTACATCAACACCTCAACAAATGTACCTCAACCAACATGTACCATACATCCAATGTGTGCCTCAAGCATATACCAATGCCTCAACAAGATATGGAAGGCATGATGATCACATTATCAAAATGTAACCAAGATATACATCTACCATGTACCGCAAGTATGTGCCAACAACCAAAAATCATGTACCAAGAGATACCATAAAACATGTACCATATCACTCATATACTGTATATTCCAAGTATCCAATATGTGTCTCTAACAATGTAGAATACCATCACCAAAATTTACTATGCACAAGCACTGCCATGACATGCCTCAAACATGTACCATAACAAAATAAGCATAAGCCTTAAAAAAAACACATAATCATACCTCTGATCATGTAGACACCCTATTGTATCAGATAACAGATGAGGAAACCAACTTGGTTGGAATCAACAACCTGGTACAAGCATCACTTCATAACCTTTCACAATCCTTTTCACAAATTCACGACTTTATCTTCTACTACCCATGGCTATCCACATTTTTCTCCAATGCAACCCATGTACATATGCACCCTACTGACCTGTAACCCATGGATACCTCAGAAACTAGGTTTACTCACATTTTCTAAAACTCCAATACTTTCACCTTCGACCTTCCTTCGAAACCTCAAAGTTTCTACCTCAGATTCAACCTTAGATTCACCAATAGACCAAAATTTCTTCACAAGATAGATAATCAATAAATATGTGTGTGAATTGTATTTATGCTTTTGCTAAGTAACCTCTTTCATTAATTTAGTAGTTTATTGTTACAACCACTTAACACTTTCATTAATTGACTTGTAACCAACTAGGGGATTCAATCATTCTTTGGGGATTCCAAGTTCACAAGGACATAACTCCTCAACCATGAGGAACCACGTGGTGTGTCACCTATCACCGGAAATTACATGTCGAGGACTATCCATCCATGAGTGTGTTACCTGTATTTACATTGTCCTTCATGACCTTATTCATTGATCAACTTTGGGTTCCATAACCACACCTTTGGGGCTTCATGTAGACTTCATCAAATGCACCCATCACATCTGTTGACATCAACCATTCTTTTTAACATAAATGAAAACTAACTCACCATCAATATCGATCATAGTTTTGGGGTATCTCGAACACTCCAAGGGTTGACATCAATGAAAAACAACTGTCCAAAAACAAGTGAATGTAGAAGCAAGTTACTGCCTATATTTAAGCAATACATACAAGAAGATTTTACCAAGATTTGGAGGAAGAAAAATAAAAACAAAGAAAATTTTGGATTGTCTCTATATGCAAAAAATCAAGAAAAGAAATGGTATATTGATAGTGGCTTCTCCAAGCACATGACAGAAGACAAGAGTAAGTTTTAATTCCTAAATGAAGAAAAAGGTGGTAATGTTACTTTTGGAAATAATGCTCCAACTGGAATTAGAGGAAAAGGAATTGTTGTATTAGATGAAGATAAAAAGGGAAATACCAAAGTGTTAGCAATGAGAGTCACCCTCATATTGCGAGAGGATAAGCCTAGTACCCATCAGAGTTTTTTGGTGGATGTTGGTTTTATATGAGTGGAGTTCAATGGACAAAAATCAATATATGAATGATGTTCAACACAGAACTGGACAAGAAATGCATAGGGAAGTGAGGGCCACATTAACTTCAGTCAGTGAATTGAGTTTAAGTGTGAGTAGAGGGAAGACTTAGTGAGAAAGGTGAACAAGACTACTATGAGCATCAGACTTTCAAGCAGCTTGGAGAAGAAAAACTCATGCTCAAGATCTCTCTTGAGCTCAATCTTCAGACACTGAAATATGTCCAAACAACACAGTCACAACAACACAATGATCAAACCTACATCACAATGCAGCTACGACAACTCAATTGGATCCTCCATGCCTGAGCCATTCAGTGTAAGAGGGAGAAAGATAACAAGGGAGATAACTAAAACTGGTCACAATACCACTGTAATCAAACCTACATTACAACAACATAACAACCCTCGACTGGATCCTCCATGCCCGACTGTTTTAGCAGAGCTTTTACAGAGAGATGAAAAGAATTTGACTTCTATCAACATGAAAGTCTCAAATTTGATACATAACTAGAGAACAGTTCTGGCTTCAAAACATTAAAAAATAGGGATCTCTGCTCAACTAGTTGACGACCATAACAAAATATTAAAACTATTTATTTATCCTAAGAACAATTTTCCACCACCAAGAGTGTGACCTAGTCACTACAATCAAAGCTTTGTGTCGGCGAGTTATTCTGTTATACTGAATGTGCATCCCTCTGTCAGATGTGAGCTCACACCGACATGGCTTTTGAAGTAAAATCTACCCACAAGGGTACCATGGGCTCACAGTTTAGTCCCCACAGTCAGGCCTTCCATGTCATCCATTTATGGAGTGAGTCAAGGTTTCAACCACTATCTCTACTTTGATTAACTGCTTTTCCTCATAGATTGAACAAGATTTAATGCTCAGGGAGTGGCCACGTGCTTCTCTCAGATAGGATTCCATATAAACATGTAATTATGGGGGCGATCAGAGGTGGTTTGGGTTCAGACTGCTTTTGGTTCCACAATCCACAATATTTTGCCACGTAGTGCATTCGCCATACCTTGGTTTCAATTGTAGGACTACTCAAGAAAATTATCACCCAAGCATGTTATGTCCCCTCAATGGGTTGTGGCCATAGATCTGATCCTGATCTACAATATGGACATACCTACTAGATTTAGCGCCATTGCCCCATATGTCTTCCCACCAACTTCAGAATCTACCAAATTTACCTTGGGGGAGGGACACTATTTGGACGTTGAACAATAACACTTTTGGGAGGATGACCTGTCGCTGCCATGCTGATGTGTCATAGACGAAGAGGTGATAAGTGTCAGTTGAAATGAGTTAGAGGCATGTTTAAGCATACTTGAAATGAGGGCCACGTGTCAAGACCATAAGGGTGCCACCTGTCTATGTTGATGGATGCCACGCATTTGGCCCTCTAGGGCTCGGGGGTAGATCCTATTCACCTTCTCCTTCGTCAATGTGACCTAGGGCCATGACCTTATTCAATTGCACGATTGCAGGCATGGCCAAGGGTGGTTTGAAAGAAAACGTCTTTTGTCCCCGCAATTCACCATGAACTCCCATGCATCCCCTTCTAAAAACCATGGTTCTAATTACGGCCCATTATTGAAAATTTAAAAATGTGCACACCTTTCAGCCCCACAATGGAGCATGACCATTGATATTGTGATATTATATGAGGATTCCTAATCAATGGCCAAGCTCTGACACCTTTTAGACTGATGGATCGAATCTTCCCTTTTCAAATCGACGGTCGAGATCTGCTTCACGATTTGGGCTTCGGACCTTTCAAACTTCAAACTTTATTTTCCCCAAGAAAAACATTTGGAGCTAAGGATATCATGACATGTGGCCCCTGGATTTGGATGGTCAAGATCCACTTTAGGCCTCTGAGCTCCGATAAAATCAAAACTCAAGTATCGCTTTCCTTCTGTGCTTTTACCCGGAGTTCTCTATCTATTGACATACATCCTCTTCAATCAACGGTTATGCTCCTTCTTCAAGACTTTGACCCCTTCAAATAGATCAACGGCCCTTATTCTCCCTCCTCGATCAACAACCGGGATCGCCTTCGAGTCTTCGGGCCTTTTCCTCCTTCAATTTCCTCCAGATCTCTAGATCTAGCGCCGTGTGGCTCCTGGATTTGGATGGACGAGATCCATTTCCGGTCTCCGGGCTCCAGGAAAAACAAATCTCAAACCTCGTCTTCCTCCATGCATGCTTACCTAGGGCTATGGATCTGATGACATGTGCCTCTTGCTAATCAATGACTTGGATTCACTTCGGGCCTTCAGGACTTCGGGAACTTCGAGACTTTGGCCACTTCGGCACTTTGGGTCTTCGGGACTTTGGGCCTTCGGGACTTCAGCATTTTTCTTATTTTAAATCTCCCGAAGGCTTGGATAAACTTCCACTTGTCCCCTTTAATATCAATGGATCATATTCACTTCGGGGCCTTTTGATCTGGCAATATACTTCACGCAATTTTTCACTCTCGAACGCCCGTGAGTCGTTGATCTAGATTGTTCCTAGAATCTTCATCGTTGAAATATTAAAACTTCCTTATGCTTATGCTTCAATCCCAAAATAAACTATTAAGAAAGTTGTGCTTTGTGTTCATGGTTGTGACATGTACGATCAAGGATTTGGACGACTGACTGTGAGCTGAGAAAATAGGGGGACTAGTGACTGGATCATAGTAGGTGAGTGCTCATCCTCAAAGAAAACCAGAGGGGCTTGGGGGTGAGATTTCTTTCGGCTAAGATATTGAGGGAAACCAAGGCACATAAACGAACAAGGGAAAACAGAAGATGACTTTACAAGCCAAAAGGGGATGAACTTAAGACTTGATCTGCAAAAAGGATAGAGATAGGGAAAAAATACAGACTTAGGTAGAAACCATAAACCCATAAGAATCTGACAAGATCATGTGATAAAATTTGGCTACAGAGGGGATGGCATGCTTCCTATGAGCTTCCAAGAATGCAGAATTCCAGTGCCCTAGTTGTTGGGCTATGGAGTCTAGCTCAAAACAACATTGAAGAAAAAAGGGAGATATGTACACTACTCTACTTAAAAATGAAGACAATCACATGGGCTCCAAAAGGATCTTATTTATGTACAATCCTAAGATAACTGATTTTTACCAATCATTGGGTGAAAGCAAACTTCCACCATATCCACCCAGACTGAGTGGTAATATGATCCTTTTCTTCACTACAAATGTTCCACAAAAGGTAAGGGAAGTATGACAGCATAAAAAAAACATGTCTTGGAATGCTGACAATACCCCCAAATGATGACAAAATGAATAATTTTGCAGGCTCCGATGCTTGTGGAAAACACATCTCTAAACACAACCCCACAGGGTCAAAACATTTATAATCAGGAAAGCTGAACTAGTAAGAAAATACCTCATGCACTTCATCATTACTTACCCTTCATTCGATGTCCTTAGAGTGTACAGGTGGGTAGAGGACTGATGTGGGTTGGCTATTCCCAGGTGATATTTGCTCATTTACAGGTTCAAGACAGGAGATAAACTGCACATTTAGCTCCTTCATCTCTTCTTTGTCTCCTCAGATAACATCTGCTAACTGAGAGCAAGATGTCTCTTCATGTATATACATGGATGGTTCTTTATTTCTATCATGTTGTTCTTGGTAGGAGCTTTCACTTTCATAAGAATATTGCAAGCCTATGCTTTCTTCTTCTAAATACTCATCAGAGGTCGGTGAACGCAGAACTCTTTTATCTTGCAAAGAAAATAAAACAATCTCTTGATTGTTTTCTTCAACCATTTCTTCTTTTAAAACTGAGACAACAAGCATACTAGGGGAGAAAAATAATGCATCCATACCTATGCCATCATCAACGATATCATCAATCATATCTGGAAGGACTTCTTCTTGGGAAATAGAGAGAGAAAAATTTTCATCCGTATTTGCAAGATACTCACTTTTATCCTCACTTTCTCTCTCAATCGGATCTTTACCAGACTCATCACACGAGGAACACTCTATCATTTGCAGAATGTGGAGTGTCAACATTTTGCAACAGTCATCAAAAATAAGATGAGCCGGGTAAATCTTCTCGTAATACAAATTAAAAGAATAATAAAAGTCCTTCAAAGAGTGTATACTAGCAGCAAGGAGAGATAGACAGCATTCAAGAGCATCCTCCTCTAAATAAAATCTAAACATCTTGATCCAGACATCCTTGTGAAAGAAGTCGTGCTTGAGCATGCATACATGAAATTTTAATAAGTGCTTACCAGGATCGCCATGCTTTCTTCCTTTGAGTCTTAGAAGATAGTCATCCCATTCATATCTATCTGGCACTGGATGTGGACAACCCACTATGGATGAGAAATTAAAAGGGGGAAATCTTAGAGCCAAGATAGCCGATAGATGTGGCTCCCCTTTTTATCCTTCATGGCTCTCCCCAGGATCAGATTCACAATCACCATAAACATGAACCATGGAGAATATCTTCTCTTCTTCATCTTCATTGGGATATCCATCAAAATTCATTTGTTCTTGGTCATTATCCGACATCACTTCTTCATCATAAGCAGGGCTACCAAGAAAATCTGTTTCTAGGACTGAAATATCCTCTGCATTTTCTTCGTAAGAGCGGGGAGAAAAATATGACTTTGTTAAGGTCCTAACCGGCACATAGGTAGATCAATGTATTCAGATGTAATAAAGGTAAATATTAATAAGACCTTTCAATAAAGTAGAATAAGGCGGATGTAATAAGACCTAATAGAAGCTTCCGCTTCTAGAAGGATCTTCCTCTAGATACTTCTCTTAATAGACATATTTAGTATAAATAAGGGTCGAGGGTATGAGAACCCTAGCTTGGATATTATTGTAACATAGCGTTGCTCGACTGGAGGTTTCCCCCTTAAAGAGGCCTGTGAACATTTCTTTCTGAATCAAAGTGCTATTTCGTATATCATTTATGTGTATTGTGAAGATTATGCTGGATATTTTACTGTTATTCTGCCATTTCTAGCATTTTATTTATGTTCTGCATATTTTATATATCTGGTATCTTGCAAGTGGTATCAGAGCACTTTCCTTGGCAGAAATTGTGGGTATTTTTTTTCAGGGTAGAGACATATTCCGGCGTCTTTAAGCCACAGAGATCTGTCGTTACGTGCATAAACCCGCGGTTGAGGAATTCATGCACGTAGGAAATACAAGTGGTTCTTAAGCGCACATCTGTTGGCCACCCTTGTAACCCCTGTTGGTACCCCTTTGAGTGGTAGCGCATCATACAACACCTATGTACAGATCAACCTAGATTTCCTGAAGCCCTCCTTAGATAAACCTATCGGTCGTCGCACTGCTATAGTGTCACCGAGAACAACACTCAGGAAGATACTCTCTAGTACCTGGGTAGTCGGGTAGTACGACTAAGGGTACGGTCTATCCTCCTTAGTTAATGCCCTGAGATATTGGGCCGAGTACTACTATTGGACCCCCCACGTATATTAGAGAGCTATAGCACAGGGCAAACCCTTGTCTATAGAACCCTTGAATACCTAACCCTTGGGGAACATAAACATAAACATACACAAATTAAACCAGCCAGATCTATTGCCACGCATCTGTGTTCGAGTTGCTAAGTAAATACTCTCTAGTTCAGAATTTGGGGATTTCAGCACTGCAACATTCTTCAGACCAAAGTATAACCCCACAGCTGTAAAAAAAAAGTCTGGAAATTTTTTCACCATTATTTGATACCTATTCCATTAGATTCATCTCTTCTCCCTTATCACATTCATCCATATCATTTTTCTACAAAAATTTATAACCCCACCCGCTCCCTTTTCAGTTCACCCATCCTCATGGCCCATACCCATAGCCAAGAACTAGAGTCTTGCTTCAACACCTTGCAATCTAGTTTCCTCGAGACCCAACAAGAAGTGAAACAACTCAGTGATACTATTGCCTCATGTGATGCATCCATAAATGCATCCGTAAATGTAGTCATGCAGTCCGTAATGGCGGAAGTTAAACACGAACTGACCACCTAGCTTGAATCTGTCTTTGCATCACTCTGCACCAAACTCAAGATCCCTACCGATGACTCTTTTCCTGATGCACATAAAAAGACTGAAAGTGAAACTTCTTCCCATTCCTTTCAACCCCATCACTTTCAACGGGACATACGCCTTCAACGGGTGGATGTAACCAAATTTGATGGCTCGGACCCCACTGGTTGGGTCACCCAAATGGAACATTATTTCTCTCTCTACAACATTACAGATGACTTGGCCAAACTCCGGTATGGTGTTCTCCATCTAGATCAAGAACGTTGGCAATGGTGGAAATGGAGAAACACTTATCGTCAAGGGTATATTGCTTGGACCCAATTTATAGCTGAGCTTTATGAATGCTTTGACACTAACACCAACCATTTGGGCCGTTTGAATTGAAGCAATCAGACACAGTAGAAGACTTCATATCTGCATTTCAAAGTCTAGCTTTTCGAACAGAGGGCATGACTGAAGCTTTCTTTCGATAGTGTTTTATCAGTGGCCTCGAGGAGGAGATTCGGGCCCATGTCCTCATGGCTCGACCTACGACTTGGGTAGAGGCTACCAAAAAAGCTAAATAAGCACAATAATTGTTTCCTCTCAAAACTGTAAGCCTTCCTTTATCCCTTGCCCTAAACCAGTAAACCCCACTACTCCCTCCGCCCCATTAAAAATCCAAAAATTGACCAGGGATGAAATGGCTGAATGCCAACTCAAAGGCCTCTGTTATAATTGTGATGACAAATATGTCCCAGGCCACAAATGTAAGGAACAAAAAAAATTTATGGCCATCTCTGAGGATCTTCCAGAAGAAGATGTTGACACTCCCCTTGTGCCCAAGTCACCAGAAATCACTGACATAAACCCTCCCTCCAACCCTCCCGAAGTGGAACCAATCATTTCCCTCAATGCTCTCATCGGCTTCTCTACCCCCCAAACCCTCAATTTAATCGGTTACATCAAACACCAAAAGGTCATCATTCTGGTTGATAGTGGCAGCACCCACAATTTTATTCATCGCTGCATTGCCCAAGAAACCCATTGCTACATCCATGCTGTCAACAATTTCCAAATCATGATTGCCAATGGTGGTTCTATGAAATGTGGCGGGTGTTGTGAAAATGTGTGTCTCCAAATTGGTGACTACCACCTAAAATCCCATTTGTTTGCTATTGACATGGGCAGTTGCGACATTGTGTTGGGTGCAGACTGGCTAAGGACTTTGGGTCCCATTCTCATGGATTTTCATAACTTAACCATGCAATTCGACCAAGGAGGCCACAAATATAAATTTCAAGGCATCATTGTTGGTTCACCTGAGGTCATCAGTTCTCATCGCATGGAAAAATTGCTCAAAAAAGGTCATTCTGGTGTCATTGCCCAACTCCATGCCATACAAGTCACAGAGACCCCACCAGTGCCCCAAGACCTCCAAGCCCTCCTTTCTAAACATCAAACGGTATTTCCCACTCCCCAAGGACTCCCTCCTTCCCACGGTGTCCATGATCATTCCACTCCCCTTGTCCCAGGAAGCCTTCCCCCCAATATACGTCCATATCGCCACCCCTTTGCACAAAAAAATGAAATTGAAAAAAATGGCTCAGGAACTCCTATTTCCGGCGTCATCCGTCCTAGTACAAGCCCTTACTCCTCTTTGGTCGTCATGGTACTGAAGAAAAAAGGCTTGGAGAATGTGTCCTGACTTCCATTCTCTCAACAAACTAACCATCAAAGACAAATTTCCCATTCCTATCATTGATGACCTCCTGGATGAATTGAGTGGCACCCAATTCTTTACCAAACTTGATCTTCACTTGGGCTATCACCAGATACATATGAAAGAGGACGACATTCCCAAGACCTCCTTTCGCACTCGTGAGGGCCACTATGAGTTTTTGGTCATGCCCTTTGGTTTGTGTAACGCCCCCTCCACCTTCCAGAGCCTCATGAACCATGTCTTCTGCCCTTTTCTTCGTCATTTTGTCTTAGTTTTCTTTGATGATATCCTCATCTATAGAAAAACTTGGACAGACCATCTTACTCATGTGGATCAAGTTCTCCGCCTACTCTCTCAGCACCAACTTTTCTTGAAACAGTCCAAATGTGCTTTTGGTGCCTCAGAAGTAGAATACTTGGGTCATATGGTGGGAAAGGATGGCGTCAGGGTGGACTCAAAAAAAATTGAAGCTATGCAAGATTAGCCGCACCCAAAGACTCTCAAAATCTTGCGTGGATTTTTGGGCCTCACGGGGTATTATCGCAAGTTCATTAAGAACTACAGAAAGATTGCAGCACCTCTCATGACTCTCCTCAAAAAGAACTCTTTCACTTGGAATCCAACAGCTGCTCAAGCTTTTCAAACCTTGAAGATGACCATGTGCACCACTCCAGTTCTGGCCCTTCCCGACTTCAAAAATACCTTTGTGTTGGAATGTGACACCTCAGGGAAAGGAATCGGTGTTTTCCTTATGCAAGAGGGTCGACCTTTGGCCTTCCCTAGCAAGCAACTGTCTGAAAAGAATCTGGGCAAACCCATTTATGAAAAAGAAATGTTGGCGATTCTGCATGTCATTGAGTTGTGGCATACGTATCTCTTGGGGCAATGCTTCCAAATTAAGACATACCATCAAAGCCTCAAGTACTTTTTGGAACAACGCATTTCCTCCCAGGAACAAAAAAAATGGGTGACTACGCTCTTTGGCTATGATTATGAGATCATTTACAAGAAGAGCAAAGACAATGTTGTGGCGGATGCACTGTCCCAGAAATATGAAGATGAAGGATCCCTTTTTTATCTTTCCTTCATTGTACCCGATTGGCTCCAAGCTGTGTGCTAGGAATGGATTCAAGATCCCAAAAGTTCACATCTGATCCAGCAAATGCAGAACAAGGATCCGGCTCCCCTCAGGTACTCCTAGCTCGAGGATGAGCTTCGATACAAAGTTCTCTTGTATTTAAGTAAACAATCCAATATCAAATCCATGGTGCTTTCTGAGCTTCATGGTACACCCACAACGGGACACTCAGGGTTCACCAAAACATATGACCGAGTCAAACGTTCTTTTTTCTGGGATGGTATGAAACAGGACATCCGTAAGTTTTTCGCTGAATGTGAGGTGTGTCAACGCAACAAGGGAGAAATAATCAAATCTTCAGGCACCCTCCAACCGCTTCTGATTCCCCCTGCTATTTGGATGGATATCTCTATGGACTTTATTACAGTCTTACCCAAATCAAGGAATAAATCAGTCATAATGGTGGTGGTGGATCGCCTTTCCAATTATTCTCATTTTTGTGCTCTTCCCCACCCATTTACTGCATCCATGGTGGCTCAAATTTTCATGGACCAGGTCTTCAAGCTTCATGGCATGCCGCACTCTATTGTTTCCAATCGAGACCCAACTTTCACAAGCAATTTTTGGCAAGAGTTGTTTAAGCTACAAGGCACACAATTGCATCTTAGCTCAGCTTATCATCCCCAAACGGATGGTCAAACGAAAGTTGTCAACAAGTGTTTGGAAACATATCTGAGGTGCTTTGCCTATGAAAAACAACACCAGTGGGCTCAATGGTTACCCCTCATTGAATGGTGGTACAACACTACATACCATACAGCCACTCGCATGACTCCTTTTGAAGCAGTATATGGACAGAAGCCACCTTCAGTTCTCTCATACTTACCGGGTACCTCGAAGGTCCAGGCGGTTGACCAAACACTTACATTCCGAGAGGATATCCTTCGTACCCTTAAAGAGAACTTGGTGATGGCACAGAATAGAATGAAGTAGCAAGCAGATCAAGGTCACTCTGAACGTCAATTTGCAGAAGGGGATCAGGTGTTTCTGAGACTGCAACCATATAAGCAAACTTCCCTCAAGGCCGAGCATTGTCAGAAGCTAACACCCAAATTTTATGGCCCTTACATAGTTCTCAAGCATGTGGGACAAGTCACATATCAGTTAGCTCTGCCCATTTAGTTGAAGCTACATCATGTTTTTCATGTTTCATGCTTGAAGAAGGTGAATGGAACCAGGTGCCAAATTCAAACCAACCTTCCAGAGTTAGTTGAAGAAGGATCCATTTGGCTACAACCAGAAGTAGTTTTGGACCAGTGTGAGCATCGCCTGCATCAAAGAACCATCAAGGAAGTGCTATTACAGTGGAAAGATATGACTCCAACAGATGCCACTTGGGAACCAGCTACCATTCTGCAGCAGTTCCCACATCTCAAGCCTTGAGGACAACACTGTTTTTAAGGGGGTGGACAGGTTAAGGTCCTAACCCGGACATAGGTAGATCAATGTATTCAGATGTAATAAAGGTCAATATTAATAAGGCTTTTCAATAAAATAGAATAAGGTAGATGTAAGAAGACCTAATAGAAGCTTTCGCTTCTAGAAGGATCTTCCTCTAGATGCTTCTCTTAATAGACATATTTAGTATAAATAAGGGTCGAGGGTATGAGAACCCTAGCTTGGAGATTATTGTAACAGAGTGTTGCTCGACTGGAGGTTTCCCCCTCGAAGAGGCCTATGAACATTGCTTTCTGAATTAAAGTGATATTTTGTATATCATTTATGTGTATTGTGAAGATTATGTTGGATATTTTACTGTTATTCTGCTATTTCTAGCATTTTATTTCTGTTCTGCATATTTTATATATCTGGTATCTTGCAGCCTTCAATTCCTCTATTCTTGCAGAAAGTGATCGTATCAACTCCATCATCTCCTCTAGGGGATGTCCCTCATCCTCACTGCGTTCACAAGAACGAACTATGTCATGAAATCCATCTCTATACTCCTCACAACAGTTATGACAGTGAGTATTGAAAGATGCATGAAACTGCTCCAGGGAGGAGATGTTAGAAGGGGGCAAGGAGTGATTCCACTCATGATCATCTCCCGCTAATGAGAACATGAACATATTCAATTATACATCCTCATTATGTATCTCCCACTGATGCATGAGTTCATGAAACTCACGAAGATGCTCGGTCGAGTTGTCATCTCTATGTTCTCTAAATATGGGCAAACAATCACCCCACTCTTCTACAGTAGGAACAACATTTGGAAAGCTAAGAACAACAAAGAAATTAAAAGGAGCGAACCTTCGAGCCAAGATGGCTTCCATCTAAAAATATGACTTCTTAAAATTGAGGAGTCACCACTAGATTCTTTAATCATGGAGTTGCCAGGTGAATGCTATGCAATCTGAATGTGTCTGGTCTTTGTTCAACATCAAAGACCAAATCTGATCATTATCGTTGTCCCAGGGAACTTTTCAATCTAGGATAGTGGCTAAAATCCTTCTCAAGAAAGATTTTATTTATTGATAATATTATCTAGGTCAGCTTCAGGTGTAGCCAGAGGCATTTATGGAGTAGACCTTGTGTTTCTTCCTTTAGGAGCCATGACTGAAAAATTGGACTCGCCAGGTGCAAGTTGCAATCTTCAAGTCACTGATATCTGATGCACCTTTAGAATCATAATTTCATTTTTGTTCTTACCCAGGGAAATGTCTTGAATTTGTTCCCCGACAATGACGCCATGAATGCTATCAATGAGAGTCACCCTCAGATTGCGAGAAGATAAGCCCAATACCCATCAGATTTTTTTGGTGTATATTGGTTTTATATGAGTGGAGGTCAATCGAAAAAACTCAATATATTAATGATGTTCAACATAGAACTGGACAAGAAATGCACAGGGAAGTGAGGGCCACATTAACTTCAGTCAGTGAATTGAGTTTAAGTGTGAGTAAAGGGAAGACTTAGTGAGAAAGGTGAACAACATTGTTATGAGCATCAGGCTTTCAAGTAGCTTGGAGAAGAAAAAATCAGGCTCAATATCACTCTTGAGCTCAAGCTTTGGACACTAAAATATGTCCAAACAACACAGTCACAATAGCACAATGATCAAACCTACATCACAATGCAGCTACGACAACTTGACTGGATCCTCCATGCCCAAGACATTCAGTGTAAGAGGGAGAAATATAACAATGGAGATTACTAAAACTGGTCATGATACCACTGTAATCAAACCTACATTACAATAGCATAACAACCCTCAACTGGATCCTCCATGGCCGAGTGTTTTAGCAAAGTTTTTATAGAGAGATGAAAAGAAGTTGACTTTTATCAACATGAAAGTCTCAAATTTGATACATAACCAAAGAACAGTTATAGCTTCAAAACATTACAAAATAGGGAGCTCTGCTCAACCAATTGACGACGATAAAAAAATATTAAGACTATCTATTTATACTCAGAATAATTTGCCACCACCAAGAGTGTGACCTAGTCACTACAATCAAAGTTTTGTGTCGGTGAGTTCTTCTGTCAAACTAAACGTGCACCCCTCTGTCAGACGCAAGATCATATCAACACGGGTTTTGCAAGAAAATATTCCCACATGGGTACCACAGGCTGACAGTTCAATCCCCACGGTTGGGCCTTCCATGCCATCCATTTATGGATCAGTGAGTCGACGTTTCAAACACCATCTCTACTTTCATTAACTTCCTTTCCTTAGAGATTGAATGAGAGTTAATGCTCAACGAGTGGCCACATGCTTCTCTTGGATAGGATGCCATATAAACATGTAATTGTGGGGCCAATCAGAATTGGTTTGGGTTCATAATGCTTTTGGGTCCGCAATCCACCATATTTCACCATGTAGAACATTCGCCATACCATGGTTTCAATTGCAGGACTGCTCAAGAAAATTATCGCTCGAGCATGTTGTGTCCCCGCAATCGGCTATGGCCGTAGATCTGATCCCGATATGAAATCTGGATGTACCTTCTAGATTTAGCGCCATCGCCACGTATGTCTTCCCACCAACTTCAAAATCTGCCAAATTTTACCTTGGGGGAGGGGCACTATTTGGACGTTGAACAATAACACTTCCCGTAGGATGACCTATCACTGTCATGATGACGTGCTACAGACAGAGAGGTGACAAGTGTCACTTGAAATGGGTTATAGGTGTGTTTAATCACACTTGAAACAAGGGCCACATGTCAAGACCATAAGGGTGCCACCTATCTGTGCTAACGACTGCCATGCATTTGGCCCTCCAAGGATTGGGGGCTAGCTCTTGTTCACCTGCTCCTTATTCAATGTGAAATAGGGCCATGACCCTACACAATTGTGTGATTGTGGGTCTAACCAAGGGTGGTTTGAAAGAAAACCGCTTTTGTCCCCACAATTCACCATGAACCGCCATGCCTCCCTTTCTAAAAACCACGGTTTTGATTGCGGCCTACCCTTGAAAATTTAAAAATGTGCGCACCTTCTAACCCCACAATGGAGCGCGAACATTGATCTTGTGATATGAGATGAGGCTTCCTGATCAACGACCAAGCTCTGGCACCTTTTAGCTTGATGGATTGGATCTTCCCTTTTCAAATCGAAGGTCGAGATCTACTTCGCGATTCAGGCTTCGGACCTTTCAAAATTCAAACTATATTTTCCCCAAGAAAAAAATATGGACCTAAGAATATGATGACATGTGGACCCTAGATTTGGATGGTCAAGATCCACTTCGGGCCTCCAAGCTCCAGGAAAAATGAAACTCAAATATCGCTTAACTTTTGTGCTTTTACCTGAAATTGTCGATCTATTGACGCACATCCTCTTCAATCAAGGGTTCTACTCCTACTTCGATACTTTGACCCCTTCAACCAAATCAATGGCCCTTCTTCTCCCTCCTCGATCAACAATGGGGTTCTCCTTCGAGTCTTTGGGCCTTGTCCTCCTTCACTTTCCTCTGGAGCTCTAGATCTAGTGTTGCGTGGCTCCTAGATTTGAATGGGCGAGATCCATTTCGGGTCTCTAGGCTCCGGGAAAAACAAATCTCAAACCTCGTCTTCCTCCGTGCACTTTTACCCAGAGCTATGGATCTGATGACATGTGGCTCTTGTTTATCAATGAATCAGATTCACTTTAGGACTTCAGGACTTCGAGCACTTTGGCCACTTCAGCACTTTGGGTCTTCAGGACTTCGGGCCTTCGGGACTTTGTATTTTTTCTCATTTTAAATCTCTCGAATCTCATTTCCCCAAAGTCTTGGATCAACTGCCATCTTTACCCTTTAATATCAATGACTCATATTCACTTCGGGGCCTTTTTCTCTGGTGCTATACTTCACGCAAGTTTTTCACTCCCGAATGCCTGTGAGCCACTGATCTGGACTGTTCCTAGAATCTTCGTCGCTGAAAGATTAAAAATGCCTTCTGCTTATGCTTCAATCCTGAAGCATACTGTTAATAAAGTTGTCCTTTGTGTTCATGGTTGCGGCCTACATGATCAAGGATTTGGAAGACTAGTTGTGAGATGAGAAAAAAAGGAGACTAGTGACTAGATCACAGGAGTCGAGTGCTCGTCCTTGGAGAAAAATAGAGGGGCTTGGGGCCGAGATTTATTTCGGCTAAGATATTGAGGGAAACCAGGGCACAAAAATGAACAAGGGAAAATAGAAGACGTCTTTACAAGCCGAATGGGGACGAACTTAAGACTTGGTCTGCGAAAAGTATAGAGACAGGGAAAAATTACAGACTTAGGTAGAAACCATAAACCCACAAGACTCTGACAAGCTCATGTGATAACACAAAGCACAGAATGTGTTGTAGGTAGATGGTATAAAACATAAATTTTTGAGTGTAAGTCAAATGTGGGACCTAGGACACAATGTTATCTTTCATTAAAAAGGATGTAAAGTAATGGATGAAAATACAGGGAAGAATGTTGTAAACGTAGTCAGAACTTCAAGGAATCTATATGTTCTAGAAGAAGGCAAAGAAAAATGTTGTATTGGAAAAATTGATGAAAGATGGCTTTGGCACAAAAGACTAGGTCATCTTAGTTTTAATCATATTTTTAAGGTAGGAAGAAAATATGTTGTGAGAGATATTTCTAAAATCTCCAAACCTGAGAATGTTTTATGTAAGTCTTGTTAGTTTTGAAAACAATCAAGAGTTCAATTCAAGGCAATAGAATACTCCACCACTTGACCTCTTGAGATGATTCATACAATTATGTGTGGCCCTACTAGTACACAATCACCTCAAGGTGAAAGATATTTTATTTTGTTGATTGATGACTACACTAAAATGACTTGGGTTGGATTGTTGAAGCATAAATTTAAGGCTTTTGAAAATTTTAAAATATTCAAAGCACAGGTAGAAAATGAAATGGAATTAGAAATAAATTTCCTAAGATCAGGCAAAGGATAATTCACATCTAATGATTTCAACACTTATTGTGAAAAGTATGGGATCAAAAGATAATTTTCTATTTCCAGAACCCCTCAGCAGAATGTAGTAAAGAGTATGAGCATAACAGTTCAATAAATGGATAGGATCACCTTTGATGAATCAGAAGTACCCAAAAACATTTGCAGAGAAGTTTTTCAAACTACTGTTAACTTTCTTAATAAATCACATATAAGAGTAAACAATTATAAAAACCCCTATGGGCTATGCCATGGTAGAGCGGCATCAATAAAGAACTTCAAAATATTTGGAAGCAAATGATACATTAAAAGAAATTAAAACAACCTAAGAAAGTTTGAATCTAGAGTTGATAAATGTATCATGTTAGGATACTCCTCCAGAAGTAAAGGATACAAGTTCTACAACAAAATACTCCACAAGATAGTTGAGAGTACATATGTAAGGGTAGATGAAGGACTATTTCATCTAGTGAGACACCAACATCATGATGACTCATATGAGGAATCAATCAATAATGAACCACAATATGACAGAATGAATGAGAATCATGAATCAGAGGAAGACGAGGAAGAGGAGAGTATGGAAATATCACAACCAAAGACCCCATCAAGGTATGTTCAAAAACATCATCCAGAAAGTCAGATTCTTGGAAATAAGGAAACATGTGTACAAACTAGAAGAAAACTTATAGATACATCTACCTATGCAAATTTTTCATTATTCTCCATGATTGAACCCCAAAATTTTGTGCAAGCAAGCTAGGATGACCACTAGGTCAAAGCCATGAATGAAGAACTGGATCAAATAGCGAAAAATAAGCCTTGGGATCTTGTCCTAAGACCAAATGACAATAATGTAATTGGAATTAAATGGGTATACAAAAACAAGTTAAATGAAGATGGAAAGATAGTCAGAAACAAGGCCAGATTGGTATGCAAAGGGTATTCTCAAGTTGGAGTGGACTTTTAATAAAATTTTGACCTCGTTGCAAGAATTGAAGCTATTAAGATGTTTCTGGATTTTTCATGCTACAAAAAATTCAAATTCTACCATATTGATGTGAAATCAACATTAAATGGTGACATTGAGGAAGAAGTTTATATGGAGCAGCGAGAAAGCTTTCAGCTAACTCACAAAAAGGATTATGTTTGTATATTAAGGAAATATCTTTATGGGATAAAACAGGCTCCAAGAGCTTGTTATTACATACTGAGTAGGTATTTTCACTAGAAAGTATTCAAAAATGGAACCGTTGATAGCAACTTATACATCAAAGATGAAGGTAATGATTAGTTAATTATTGTAGTGTATTTTTATGATATTATTTTTGGCAGTAACATTGAATTAATGAGAAAGAAGTTTACAGTTGAAATGCAACAATAGTTTGATATGTCCATGGTAGGAGAACTCTCCTTTCTTGGTTTACATTTTCATCAATTAGAAAAAGGAATTTTTATCACATAAAGTAAATATCTCAAGGAAATCTTGAAGAAATTTGTCATGGAAAACTATGCACCAGTAAGCACTCCCATGACTACAAGTTGTAAACTCAACAAGGATGAAGATTCTCTAGAAGTATATCAAACCATGTACAAGTATATGATAGGAAGTTTACTTTATCTCACAACTTCAAGGCCTGGCATCATATAAGAAGTGGGTTTGGTACACAAATTTCAATCCAATCCTAAGGAAACTCATGGTCTTGAAGTTAAAAAAACATTTAGATACTTGCAAGGCACTGTTGATTATGGCTTGTGGTATCCAAAAGACACAAATCTCATTCTCAAAGCTTATACAGATGCAGACTATGAAGGAAGAATTAATGATAAAAAAAAATCACCAGTGAAGGCGCATTTTTCCTTGGCAGTTGTTTAGTCTCTTGTCTCAGTAAGAAACAAACTTCCATTTCTATTTCTATAGTTGAAGCCAAATATATATCTACAACATCTTGTTATACTCAAGTGTTGTGGATTAAAAATAATCTCATGGATATTCAAGTTCCTTGTGATCAGCCTGTCTCCATCATGTGCGACAATACAAGTGCTATTCATCTCTCTAAAAATATTGTTCAATACTCTAACACCATGCATATACCAATCAAATATCATTTTCTCAGAGAACAGGTCAAGGATCATATGGTCAAATTGGAGTATGTTCCTTCCAAAGAGAAGATTATAAACATTTTTACCAAGCCATTACCAAGATAACCCTTTGAGTATCTTAGATAGAGGTTGGGTGTGATCTCATCTTCAATTATTCAATAAAGAACATAGTTCACCTCTTCCTAGGTACATTGTTGGGTGCACAATATGGGAAAAATGGGGAAGAAGGTGAAATTCTAATTACAACAAGAAAACATAAGAATGAGGATTGAAATATCAGGAAAGGAAAAAGTGAATTTTACCATTAAACATGTCTCCCACATGTAGCAGGAAACACTACAAAACCACACATATATATCCAAACTAATCATGTGTTCTTTGAATTTAAGGTTGTACTATGTGCATGGATTGTCCCGTATGGGGGGGGGACCACTCCAAAAGAACACTTGAAGTTATGAATTTTGCATTAGATATGGATGTATCAGATCCACCTGAGGAAATGATGCATGTAGTCGCACAATGATTACTTTTTCTTAGACTTGAATGTAGCTCCTAAAGGTTCCCCCTTTGTTGTTGTAACCAGAGGAGGTGCACACAACACTTGTTTTTAATGGTATTTTATTTAAGGATGGTTATGTGCATGTAAATAGGCCTAGAGGAAATCATATCCAAATTACTTATTTTGTCATTATTTTCAAAGGTAGATAATAATAGAAATCCCATTTATATTTTAGTTGTGCAAAAGGCCATTGATATGGTAGTTGCACATATTGAAAGGGGGAGCAACATTCTGGCAGATTGTGCACATTAAAGGACATTGATATGGAAGTTACACACATTGAAAGGGGGAGCATCATTCTAGAATATTATGCACATTGAAAGGGGGAGCAGCTTAGCATAAAGGCCACTAAGTTGGTATTCATATTTCATAATATAGAAGCAAGCTCATTTGGTTTCCATCAATGACAAAGGGGGATTTTTTTGTGCATATGTTATCATTAATGTCAAAATGATCATAGACATGGTCAGTTATAGCACAATAACATACAGAAGAATTCATGAAAGCATGAAACTAGAAGTGTGTAGAAGGATCAAAGGATGGAAGAATCAATGGTGCAGAAAAGGATAAATGGCATAGAAGGTATGGTACAAAGTATGACACACAAACATAGGAAGTCGTGAAATATCGAAATTAGAGTGCACGCAGAACAACTGGATGAACTACAACGTAGTTCATAAATAAAGTGCAATGAAGTGAACTATGACAGATTCCCTTGTTTGCGATTGCAGTTTAGATTAGAGGATGTTAGTGTTGCAGTGTGACGATGGATGTGCAATGATCGAAGGTGTCCTGAGCTAGGGAAACAAATGGTGCAATAGAATGTGACAAGGCAAAAGGTGGTGTGTGTTGTTGGGTATTTTACCCTACGGACTAATAAGCTAGGGTTCTAAGCCTATATGCAGATCATGACCCTTCAGTTTTAACCTTTAACCTTCTACCCAAAATCTCAACCCCTTTTCTCAGACAAGCACAGGAAGAATGAA
>ML803297.1:206962-220420 GCA_009831015.1 Picea engelmannii
ATTCATGTGTTTCGGGACGGGAAAAGTATCTTTTTCATTACCATCAATATAAATCAACTTACAATGCTTTCTGAGGCCGGTCACCATTCCACTATCCTGATCCTGGGCTCTTCCTCTTCTTTCTGTCCTCCAACTGCTGCTGCGAGTATTTCTCCTAAAGCTTAAGGCAAAGTTGAAAAGTTTGGATAGAACTGGCTTGGCAATTTGGCAGAGTTTCTTTGCTATGATTTTCCTCCTTTGACTAGTACCCCTACCCCTCCTTTTATAGGTTAGGAAGAGCTAGGGTTTTAGTCGAACTCTCGGCCATGCATGGCGGAGAGTTTCAGTTAACTGACAAAAAGCCCCGAGTCTCGGTGGAAACTTTCCTGATTTTTTGCATTGTTAGGTACTCGCGGGCTGTTTTGGGCTAGCCCGCGGATACCCGCATGCAGTAAGAAGACAGCAAGTGGATACCCGCGCCCAGTGAGAAGTTAGGGCGCGGGTTGCTTGTTTTCAAGTGATTTTTGAGGAATTTCTCAGCATGGCTTTGGCTAGGAAGAGGCATGAGTTGGCCTGATGCTAGGTAAAACCTGTATGGTGCATTTTAGGGTTATAACAGTGTGACAAGCAACTGAGTAGAATATGACATAACAAGTGGAAGTTTAGTAGTTGAGTGAACAAGTCAGCAGGGGCACTTACAGTCCGATGGGGTGATTCGATGAGTGCACTACAGGACAAGTGCGACAAGATGAAGACTCATGTCTTGAATCTTGTGCTCTGGTTCTATCTGTGTAGTGGATTATTTTTATACCATAATGTGAATTGTTGTGTCATTCTTTAGGAGATTCTTTGATGATATGGAGCTCAAATGTAGGAAGATTTGGTCCATTTGATTTAGTCAAAGAATTTCCACAACATAATTGGCATGCATCCACATGATTTATTTAGACAAAAGTGTAACTAACATGACTTTGATCTTGTCAAGGTTTGTCCATGATATAACTGGCATGCATCCACATACTTTATTTAGATAGAATCGTAACTAACTGGATTTTAATATGGTCAAGTTTTGTCCAAAATTTAATTGTTACGCGTCCACATACAGGAAGAATGTGAACTATGGAAAAAAATATTATAAATATGGATGTTCTTTGATCGATCATGTGTGGGGAAAATGAGAGGAAAAAAGGTTTGATAATTGTTAAAAGGAATAGAACTATAAATTTGTTAGTTTGTGTTGAAAAGGGTTTAGTAATGTAACATTTTTTTATGAATCTAGGATGGTAGGGTGGTGCTAGGGTGATTTGAAGCTCACTGAGGATTGGAGTCCTCACTTTTGTAAGAAGTTGGTGCCTGAGAGGATTGGTGTCCACATTATCTATGACATTTTTGTGCCTAAGAGGATTTATGTCCTCATTATTTATGACAGGTGGGTTCTTGTTGAGCTGAAAAATTATAATTTTTAAGTTGTTGCTTGTAGAAGAACATAAAGAATATGTTTTGTGGTTTTCTCCCACATTGGATTTCTACATAAAAATCCTAGTGTATTGTGTTTACTGTGTTGTTATTATTTATGCATTAATTGAGAACTACTAAATAACTTAAATCATTGAAAGGAAAGAAAAAATCATAAATTTAATACAATATTTATTGACCCCCACCCCCCTCTCAATATTGTTGTGAGTTTCAATATGATGTGGCAAGAAGTATGTCAAGGATATATGTAGTTATGGAGGATAGGCAAGCAAACCACCAAGATTTTGTGGTAGAGTTGGAAGGTATTATTTCCAATCAACTTATTTCTATTTTAATTGACCCTAAATCTAATCTCAATTATATATCACCTCAATTTGTTGAGGTATGTTCATTGCAGAGAAAGAAAGATGTGAAATAATGGTTAGTTCAATTAGGCATTGGAACTAAAATAAAAATGGTTGAGGTGATTTAATCATATCTAAATGAAATGGATGGACTGTAGACTCAGGTAGTATTGAATATCATACCCCTAGGCTCATATGATGTGCTACTGGGAATGGATTGGCTAGTTGTCAAAAAGGAAAGGTTAAATTTTTATGAGAAGGTTTTACAATATGAAGATGAAGAGGGCTATGTAATAATTTTTCAAGGAATTTGAAAACCAACTTCAACAAGACAAATATCAACGTTGCAACTCGAGAATTTTAGCAGAAAAGGTTTCCTCTTATATGTTATACAAGTGATTAACTTAGCAGAAGGTAAAGAGATGAAGGTTAAAGATCTCTCTTTGTTGTGGGAGTTTAAGGATGTGTTCCTATAGGAAGTGCCAAGACTACCTCTGAAAATAGATCTTGATTTTTCAATAGATCTTGTTCCCAAAGTAGTACCATCTTCAAAGGTTCCTTATAGGATGAGCACACCAAATTTGGTGTAGCTAAAGGTACAATTGAAGGAAATGTTGGATAAGGGTTACATCAAGATAAGTGTATCCCCATGGGGAGCACCAACCCTATTTTTTAAAGAATAAAGATGGTACCCTTAGACTATGTATTGATTATAGGAAGTTGAACAAGATGACCATCAAGAAAAAGTATCATTTTCCTAGGATAAATGATCTCTTTGATCATCTCATAGGAGCTGCAATTTTCTCAAAATTTGATTTGAGGTCTGGATATCACCAATTCAGAATCAAGGATGAGGATATCCACAAGAAAACCTTTAGAACAAGGCATGGGCACTATGATTTTGTGGTGGTACCATTTGGGCTTACAAATGCACCAACTACATTCATTTGTTTGATGAATAGTGTGCTCAACAAGTATCTAGACAAGTTTGTCTTGGTATTTGTGGATGAAATTTTGGTGTATTCCAAGACAAAGGAGGAGCATGAATAACATATTAGTATTGTTCTACAGGTGTTGAGAGAACACCATTGGTATGATAAGTTTATTAAGTGTGATTTCTTTCAAAAGGAATTCTAGTATTTGGGCCACAATATCAGCAGAAGGAGTGGTAGTGGATCCTAAAAATATCAAGGCAATCATGGATTGGCTTGCCCCTAAGAATGTGACAGAAGTGATATCCTTCATAGGATTGGCTAGATATTACAGAAGGTTCATAAATGCATTTTCCAATATTGGTAATCTCATTACTTCATTGAAAATAAAGGGGAAGATATTTGTATGGTCACTAGAGTGTGAAGATAGCTTTCAAGAGAAGAACCATCTTTTGACTAATGCCCCTATTCTAAAAATTGCATAACCAGCGAAGGAATTCCTAGTTTTCACTAATGCTTACAAGGAAGGACTCGATGGAGTTATCATGAAAGAATGGAAAGTTATTTGTTATGAATCGTGAAAGATAAACAAGCATGAGAAAAAGTATGCTACATGTGAAATATAATTGGAAACAGTCGTGCATTCCTTGAAGATGTGGAGAATTACTTATTCAGGAGAATATTTATTCTGATGACATACCACTATGGCCTAAAATACCTATTCAACCAACCAAGGTTGAATTTCAGATAAGACAAATGGATGGCGTTGATAAATGAGTTTGATTTTTAAATCAAATACATAAAAGAAAAGGAGAACAAAGTAACAGATGCACTTAGCCATAGTCTACATGATGTACACTTATCAACAACAAGTGTAGGAGAGTCTAAAATTAAGCATAGGATTAAAATCCTCTTCCAGGAGGATAAGTTCTTCAATCAAGTCATAAAAGGGTTATAACAAGAAACTAGGGAAAATAAGTATGAAATATATCATCTTGGGGATGATAGTCTTCTATTGTATAATAATAGGTTGTATGTACCTAATTCAACAGATTTGAGGCATTTGATCATGGATAAATTCCACATGACACCTTATGTAGGTCACCCTGGTTATGAAAAGATGCTAACAACAATGAGGCAGTTGTACTATTGGCCTAAGATTAAGTAGAAAATTTCCGAATGCATCACAAAAATTTTAGAGTACCAATAGGTGAAAGTTGAGCACATACATCTTGCAAGTCTATTGCAACCTCTGCCTATTCCAGAGTGGAAATGGGAAACAATTTCCATGGATTTTATTACAGTTATACCAAATACAATAAAGCAACATGATGTGATCATGGTTGTAGTGGATAAGTTTATCAAGGAAGCTCACTTTATTCCCATCAAGTCTACTTTCAAAGCCATGGATATTGCTAATGTAATTGTTAAGGAAATTTTTAGATTGCATAGTTTTCCCAAGACCATAATCTCAGATAGAGATTCCAAATTCACTTCAAGTTTTTGGAAAACTTTGTTTGCAAGCTTAGGAACATATTTTGTGTTTAGCACGGCCTATGATCCTCAAACAGAAGGTCAAACCAAGAGAGTGAAAAGAGTGCTAGAGAACATGTTGAGGATGCATGTTATGCATCATCCTAGGCAGTGGGAGGAGTATCTACCTCTAGTAGAGTTCACCTATAACAATGGTTATCAAGAATCATTGAAAATGAGCCCGTTTAAGGTTCTACATGGAAAGAAATGTAGATTTCCAATTATTTGGGATAGTCTAGTGGATGGGATCACACTTGGACCAGAATTGCTAAAGGAAGTGGAATAGGCCATGGTTAAAATAAGACAAAATATTAAAGTATCTCAAGACAGAAAAAATGAATATGTTGATAGAAACATAACTCACAAAGAATTCAAAGTAGGATATCATGTGTATCTCCGAGTGAAATCCAAGAGAAGTTCCCTAGGAATGGGAATGTGTGCTAAGTTAGTGTTAGGTGATTTATATGTACTAAAAAAGACAATAAACTACCCTCAATTAAATTGTCAACCCAGGGTAAGTAAACTTAGATTTGTAGCAAAATATATGCCAAAGGTAAAAGGTTGGTAGGAGTATAGTCTAACTATGGAAAACAACTATCTAGAACTAATCTACTCAAGCAAACCTATCTAATGAACAAACCCTACTAGGAAAAATGAAAACTAGGTAACCTAAGCACTTTTGGGCCAAGGACTGATGGATAGTTCCTAAGAAAGCAAGTAAAAACTCTATGTAAAGAAAACTAGTTCATGACAGTAAGAAAAGATAAACTACTAAGCATACTAAGCAAATGATGAAAGAAAACTTCTTTAACTTGCCAACCTACATTCAATGAGAAACTACACTATGAAAGAAAATAAATAAGAAAGTAAGCAAAAGCACCTATCTAACCTATTAAAGAAAATAGAGAAGTAAGAAAAGACACCTAACTAACCTACTAAAGAAAAAGACAAGTAAGAAAAGACAACTATCTATCCTACTAAAGCAAAGGGACAAGTAAGCAAAGACTTCTCATTGAACAACTACCTAGCCTAAGAGGAAAGTGAACTAAATGCCTAATGCAAAAATATTTCTCTTGCGTGAAAGGAAATTTAAATGCTCAATGCAATACATGAAAGAAAATCTATTCTATTGAAAGCAAGAAAGATTAACAACTAAACTTATGAAAACAAGAAACTATCTCTTCTAATCTACGAAAGCAAGAAACTATCTTTAATCTACGAAACACTCAAATGTAATGCTGGTGGTTGTGTGAATGCCTTCGGTGGTGATGGATGATATCTCGATGACTCTTAACCACAAAGGGCAGTTCTAATGGTATAAGCTCAATACTAACTTCAATGGCAAAATGAAAGGTGTGAAGTAAACAATCCAATGCAAACTTAGCCATGATAAAAGTAATGTTAAATGCCCTGCATATTCATGTATGAACCATCAACAACATAACGAGGTTATTATTCCAATTCTACACTATGTAAGCAAACTAGATTCATTCATTAACTAAGAAATTCAATTGCACTTTAATTCTAAGAAAGGAAATTGCGTGAAATAAAACTATATTATGTCTATTTTAACCATTCAAACTATGATAAGAAAATGAATTAAAAACAGAAATTAAACTATTCTTATTAAAAAGTAAAATGACAATTAACCAACAACTAAACAAATGAATTCTATCTAAAACTAAGACAAGCAAACTATGATTAAGAAATTAAATCTATCCATCCATCAAAAATCCATGTCAAATGAAACCCAAATAGAGCTTTGTTTTATTCTAAAAACAACTTTGTTTTAAACTTAATTGTAAGATCGTAAATAAAAGTGTGATCTGATATCTAGATGCATATGGAGTTAGTGTAGAGACTTGCAAGTCTATCCCTAGCCTACAAAACTAATTCATGCTAACATAACTCATCACACTAACTTGCAAAAGAACAATAAAACAATTAAATCACAGCTAGCTAATTAAAACATAAAACATGCATGTACAAGAAATAAAAGACAATTTAAATTATGAAATGTATAAACAACACATTGATCATCACCAGACTGTTGGTGGGCCCCCCAGCAAGTCGTGGCTACCCTCTATAAGCACACCACGAACTTCAACAGGTCGAATTCACCATGAAAGTCAAAAATGCAGTTCTGGCACTATTCGGACAATGTGAAAAATGAAAAACAAAGTACAATGATTTTATCTCCAAATTGATGGCTATTCTACTTGCTTAACAATCTAATGATCATCCTGGTAGTATTTATAGGTTTACAACCCAGGTGGTCGACCTCAGGAGGGTCAAACCACCTCTAAATTTGGCAATTACAATAAATGCATCCATAACTAACAAAATAGAGGAAACCAATAATCTCCCTCTTTGGACAACTGAAATCGAGTTGTCTTGAGCTTAGTAGCTAGAGGGGGCGATGACAAACAAAACCCATGTGCCTGATTTGTCCACCACTGGCCGCCAATACCATAATTTCCAACTCGCCTTGCGTTTTTGTTCAATACTGGGTGTCGGAACGAGTGTCGGATCAAGCACCGGAACGCGTGCTAGATCAAGTGCCGCATCAAGTGTCGGACCAAGAAACATGGTGTGTTTTTCCCTGTAATAGCAGAAAAACATGAATTAACTCTTGGAAACCATAAACTATGATAAATTAAGCTTGATTGAATCACAAAACACGAATTATACGTACCTTATGTCAATTATACCATCTTATCATAAAATTCTTCAAAAATCTTCTTTGAAAGATGAAAAACGCATATGTACATATGGAAAAAAGTGTATAATAATGTCATGAAGATGATCATATCGCGGGCCCAACATAGCCCCACACTTACGATTTTGCAGGTCCCACTGCAAACAAAAATAGGTCACCCCTCGGATCTTAGGCTTGTTGAGGAGGATCAGCTTTAGAATCCTCTCCTTCTTGTTGTGTAGGCTTAGCCTCTTGCCTCTTGTGTTGATTTAATATTTCTCTTAAGCTGTGGTTAGATTGGATCATCCCATCGACCAACCATTGAAGGGAGTTAACTTTTTCTTGAAGGACTGCATTGTCATGATGTAGGTGGGCATCTATTGTCTTCCTCTCTTCTAATTATTGGAGAAGCTGATGGTTTTCCCTTTGTATCTCCTCTATAGTTGGGGGTAGAATCAGTGATCTCTGAGGAAGGCTTAGGCCCTTTGAGAGATGGGGACAATTTATCAATTTTAGGATCAAGAGTGGGCATAGGTGAAGTAGGTGTGATGGGATATCGAAAAGGTGAGGTAGGTTCTGATTTTGTTTTCCTTAGTGGCTCTAATCCATCTGTAAAGACTTCTCTAGGTTACTTATGAGGGATCTCAAGGTCAGAGGATACTTGGATAGGATCCGAAGCAGGTGGAGGCTTTGCATAAGGCTTGATTCTTATATTCCGGGTACTCTTCCGAAAGGGTCCCTTACCAAATCTATTGGCTCCCCTCTTGTTTGTGGGAATGATGGGAAATTCTTGCTGCATTACGTCTTGGGGCTTCTTAGGTGTAGGATCAAGAGAAAATGAAGGCATTGGGGGGTCAACAATAGGCTTCTTTTGGTCTTTGTTCTTTGTCTTTTTCCCCGATGAAGAAGTAGGGATATCAACAAGCTTTTGCTATTGTTCCGGTAAAGAGGGAGTTTGTGCAAGGGATTTTGGAGTTTTTGGAGAGTGAGGCTTCGATGGACAGATAGTTTTTAGGCTAAGTGGCTTTTTTCCAGTCTTAACTGTCAAGTGGGTGTTTGCAAATTGGTAGATAAAGGCATCCCAACTTTGCCCATGCTTCTCTAGTTCGATAAGAACGAGGAGTTTGATCAAACCATGGTGGAAGAGACTATTGTCAGGGTTGGTCACATTTTTCCTCACTTGAGAGGACATTTTCTCCAATCTTTTGAGAAAATAAAAGGGAAAGTTCAAGGGTTTATTGAACAGAAAATGAGCCAACAATCTAAAGTGACAAGCTTTGAAGGTGGAGTATCTACCTTCACATGTAATTAACCTTGTGATGATGATGAGGGGATTGACCAATTATGTATTTATCCACTCCTTATCATACCCTTTCTCTCCTGAATTGCTCTCGAATTCGGGCTTAAACACCATGTTGTAACTTGAGCGTGGCAATTGATGATTCTTGAACCACCTATATCCCATTCTTGGAAGTTTTTTTGCAGCAGCAATTGACTCTTCTGTGACTGCAAAGTTGAGAGACCCTACATGTGCTATCTTACCATCAAAACCAACTACAAATTGCATAGAAAGACCGTCATCATGGCCTTGAAAAATCAACAGAAATGGCCCCCAGCCAGCATGTAAGAACACTTCCCTACACTTTGTGAATTCTGGAATGGCAAACAAGTCTGCATAGGAGGATGGTTCATATTGCTTGGGCATTGTGACAAAGCTTGAATTCACTAAGAAAGGGAGAAATCGAGCCATGCAGAGACACAAATTGGGAACAACCTGAGTTCAATTGGAACATAGGGAAAATTTTACCAAGCAAGGGTGCGAACAGGCCAAGAAATGGCACGAGATTAACACAGTCTGAGTGTGATTAGAACATAGGGAGAATTTGGTAGAGGTTGGGCGCTATTCCTTAACAAGTTCCAGGGCATAGAAAATGGCAATGGAAAATGAAACAATAGAGTGCCCAACCCAATTTTGGATGCTCTTATGGTGGAGTACGTTGCCCAAATGTGCACGCGAGCTGCCATGTGTGGGAGATTCGAATTTGATGGAAATATTGGGAGCAATGGAGTGGTGCGTACTTAGATCAATGTCCAAGTATTTTGACTTGGAAATTTTATCATAACCATATGACGCATCTATTAATCAATGCCTACAACCAAGGTAATTAAATATAATTGAATTCTAGTTACTTGGAATCTAGGACAATTACTAGTATGCAATGCAATGGCACTTCAAATGACACTTCAAACAACATCTCATCCGGTACCTCATCCGATACTTCATCCGGTACCCCTATATTAAGTGCATTTTCACCTCTTATAATGGACAACCTACAATTTTGAAGTGTTTTTGACAGCCATAGTGGTTAATGAGCAGAGGCAAAGTGCTCCATGCTCACTCATTCTTCTTGCATACGACATATAATGTCAAAACCTATAATGAATGGGTTATAGAAATCATAAAACATGTATTGTCAAACCTACAATATGCAGCTTGTAATGGAAGATCACCAATAAAGAGTGGTCTGTTAAACATGAGTTCAGTAATGTATAGCACACAAGAATCAAGCATTTACAAATAACATGACTATCAATGTAATAACCTGTATCATGGTAATAATACAAAAATTCTTGCAAAGTCTCTTTTCTCTAGGCAATAATCATTTGTCATCTCATGAACCCCTCCCCCACAATTACATATTGTGACACCTCACAATCAAAACTATAGGAAACTAGTCAGTATCCCCCAATAGCCGAAGATTTATAGTATGTCAATTGTAAAGATGAAATTTTACAGATTGGTCCAACAAGATAGTTAGGAGATGGCCCCACCTATAGGATAAGAGATCCTATATATAGATAAGAATAGGTAGGAAAGAGAGTTTCAAGATAGTTTTAGAGTCATTTCCCAATGGCAAGTTGATGAGATCCATTAACCTTAACTTAACCACACATACTTCATGTCAGATTTGTCTTCAAGTAATGTCATACATCAGGACAAGTTTACATTTATTATTTATTTTTGTCAGATCATCATCCTTGCTAGGTAGAATGCCCTGCTGCCAGCAAGCCTGTTCAGTACTCCAGTGGGTTTACCTAGTCATACCATAGGCCGGTACCTGCTGCCAGCATACATGTTCAATATCTTGGTGGGTTAGCCTCCTAAACCCTCAGAGACTGTCCCTCCATCCTTTAATATTTTAGTATAAGATTTCTTATGCAAGAAGATGGGGGAACAGCTCTGAAACAACTTTTCTTCCTTTTTATTTTTAATTGGGATGGTATTTATGTTAGAGGATGACTTTCCATTATATTTTTTAGTGGTTGTCCCTATGTAAGGGGTACTTAAGAGAATGTGGCCTATCTAAAGATATGATATAATCAAGCTATTTAGTGTGTAGTGGATGGTACCATCGAGAAAGAACAGAAAGGTATCTCTAGGCTCAACTCACTTTCTTCTTTTGTAATTATGATAATGTTTCCATGACTAACTGCTAATGAGACCTCCCTGTTACTCTTTGATAAAGACACTTGACTTACTTACTCAGGTTTCTTGGAAAAACTGTACGAGAGACCTCTAGGTTGGATAGTTATGATATCACTTCCTTATACAGTGGTGAAGAGTTTCAAGAGCAACTGCTTTAGAATGCATTAAAAATGAGAATGTTTTCAAAAATATGGCTAACTACAATAAGTCAATACTCATTTGATGCTTTTATAGACACAAAATTCAAGTATAACAATGTTTTGAAGAAAGATCCTTAAACTGTGTACTCCTGGTGAAATAAATACTTACAGAAACCTCTTAGAATTGCCTTATTAACAAAAACTATTTACATATATATAGTAGGAAATATTTTTTTTTAAAATTCAAGAACAAGGGGGGGCTTCCCCATCTACTAAGGCCAATTCCTTGTCAGCTGACATGACCTGTAGAAAATCCGAAAATGGGCTTATGATAAAATTTAAGTCGGTGTCCATTTACCACAAAGGAGACTTGTCCATCATCAATTGTTTTAATTTTTATAGCTTCATTGTCATATACAGTGTCTACCTCATAAGGGCCCAACCAATGGATGGTAAGTTTTCCTTTGAACGTTTTGAACTAGGAATCAAACAACAGGGCCCAATCACTAGGTTGGAAGTGTTTCTTTTTAATAAACTTTTCATGCCACTTGCTCCTCTAGTTTTGGACCAATATTGTATGTCAGATGGCATCTTGCCTGATTTCATCCAACTCATTCAACTGTAGGGCTTGTTTCTTCTGAGACTCATCTAGGTTCAATCCTAATTCTGCGGAAATACGGAAGGTCCTTACTTGGAATTCTATTGGTAAAAGTACTTGTTTCCTGTACACTAGTTCATAAGGTGTATGCCCAGTGGTATTTCTCCAGGTAGTTTGGTATGCCCACAAAGCCTCTGGGATCCCATCAGCCCAATCTCGGTGATGTAACTGAACAGTCTTGGTCAATATGGCTTCTAGAACTTTGTTTGTGGATTCTACCTGACCATTGGCTTGTGGTTGGTATGGATAAGATGTACAATGTTTAATCCCATATTTCTCAATTAGCTCTTTCATCATCTTGGAAGTGAATTGAGTGCCTTGGTCGGTAACAATTTCACGAGGGACACTGAAGCGGGTAAAGATGTCTTCATAGATGAATTTGACAACAGACTTCTCTATGGCCCTAAATAGAGCTTTTTCCTCTACCCATTTGGTGACATAGTCCGTACAAACTAAGATATACTTCTTCCTACAGGACATGGGTGAAATTCATCCTACAAAGTTGAGGGCCCATTTTTCGAAGGGTTCTATCATAACTTGGGCCTGCAAAGGCATTTCGTCAGCTGACGTAGGTGTACCTATCCTTTGGAAACTATTACAACTTCTCACATAATTGGAAGCATCTTTGAAAATGCTACGCCAATAGTAACATGAATGTAATACCTTATATATTGTGCCTTTGTCAGAGAAATGGCCACCACATGGTCCATCATGACAAATTCGTAGTATTTCAGGTACCTCATCCTCTCAGACACATATACAAATAATCAAATCAGGACCTGTGCGAAAAAGATCATGACCAACCCAAGAGTAATTAGCACTCTGTGTAATAATTTTCTGCTTTTCATGAGGTGACAAATGAGACAGTAACTTCCTAGTAGCTAGATAGTTTGCCATATCCGCAAACCATGGGGTATTGACATAAAGTGTAAAGAGATACTCATCTAGAAAACTATCATCTACAGGGATGTTATCATCCTCATTCTTTATGAGGGAAAGAAATTCAGCTACTACATTATCCTTTCCAGGTCGGTCAAGCATAGTAATATTAAATTCTTGCAATAACAAGAACCACCTGGTCACTCGGCCATTAGTTATAGGTTTATTCATGAGGAATCTAATGGTGGAATGATCAGTGTGTACAAATACTTCATAACCTGTAATGTAATGACGAAACTTGTTAATAGCATGAACAACTGCCAAGAACTCTTTCTCAGTAACTGTGTAGTGTTATCCGCAATTTTGGTCATTGTGATGATGTCGTGATGATGTTATGATGATAGAAAATCAAGCTCTTCACTAAGAATAATTTCCTGAAAGAAGTTACATTTGTTTGCTTCCAGAAATCATGTTTTTTAGGATGTTCGCAGGCTACCTATATATCTGTCTGCGAGAATGCTTGATTCTCGTAGGCTGCATTAAGCTGGAGTGCAAACCTCTCGCACTGTAACTAATAGCCAGGGTGTGAACATGTTCCAAAGGAAGGAAAAAAGATAAGATCTCGAATCTTCTAGAAACATGAGTTGGCTTCGAATGGTTATTCAAGTGCCGGCATTCCATATATCTTGGGATCATTTCCTATCCAAGTAACTAATCTATCTTCTCCTATATATTGAGGAGATTGCTCATGGAAAGGGTTAAGAAGAATAAGCAGCAAGCTAGCAAGAGATTGATTGGAGAATTAGTGCAAGACTGTATGGAGGACTGATGCTACATCAGAAAGAGACAACAGCAAGGTCATCACAAGTCGTTGATTTTCTTCATGCATGAGCAAGTGTGTGTGTCAGAGCTAGGAGCCATCGAAAGGAGACCTACGACATTGATCCGGATTATTTTCGGCACGAAATGAGAGCGGAGATATAATAAAGAAATGCACAGAGATATTGCAGATATTCAATAATATAACAGAAATGTATCAAAGATGCAACCATAAACACAGATATACAGTAATAGACGATTTCTATTAATCAAAGAAATGTACAGAGACTGTAAAAATACAGAGTGAACGACTCGCTAGAATGGTGGCAGCTTATCTCTGAGAAGAGATGTGACGGCTACTTGCATTCGAAAGAAGATGGTTACAATGAGGCTCTGGAGGCCTTTTTACAATAATCAGGAATGCCAAAATTCCTAGACATCCAAAAACCTAACCCTAGGAGATGAAGCGCCAAAAGTCATGTGGGCCCCGTTTGGGTAAGTTGGTGCATCAAC
>ML803297.1:220574-232678 GCA_009831015.1 Picea engelmannii
TGGTGCATCAACTTCCCGGGGTCGTAACTTTTGCATACGATCTCCGTTTTAGGCGTGTGATAGCTCGTTGGAAAGGTATCGTCGAGGAGATTCATTTTGGGGGATCAATTATGCCTTCAGCTATCATTGAGAACCTCTATCTCGAAAAAAATTCATTTAGGCCCTCAAAATGGCCCCGAAAGTGAAAACCTGCTAAAAATAGTAAATTGCCAAAATGGCCAGAAAACTGTTTTGAGCCATTTGGAAAAGGTGGGTGACCCCTGATATCCACCTGGATCAGACATCAAGGCTCGGGTTGTAAGTTTCACTATCAATTAATTCAATACAGTAATATGTCCCTTTCCCATAAAGATGATGTCACTTTATTACATAACTCCTTGATCATATGTATAGACTAGCTATTGAATATATTAATCTGCCTTTACTTCGATTGGTTTGTACTGTTGTGATCTGAATGGTGCAAGAGCATTGGAGAAAAGCTTGGAACAACCGAGACCTAAGGAAAGCGTTCATAAGGTATGTCCATAATCCTTACCTCTTAGTTCATTCAATAGGCTAGATCTAGGGAAAGTGTATTATTTTGTCCTGTTTTGTTCTAGATCCAGGTGGATCTAGGGAGATCGGTTTGTGTCTGCACTCACGGATTTATCCTATAACAAAATTGGCAACTCCATTGGGGAACTATTCCCTTTTTCTTTATGGTTTTTGAATTTTTTGTGGCCATTTTATCTATATGCATTTTTCTCCCTTTTTGTCAGTGTCTGAGTCCTCAGGATATCCTTAGAGACCTTCTGGGTCTATAAGCCAATTTGAATTTGCTTGCATTTTCAAATTTTTCATTATCTTCAGGGATTCTCGCACTGTGTCCATTGACATCCTGCGAGAACCAGTCAAGTTCACACTCTGCGTATATAGTCCAGTGCGAAAACCTCGCACTTTGCTCCATAGTGGCCTGCGAGAACACTATCTTCTCGCACTGTGTATCACTGCTGGCCTGCGAGCAGATTTTTGAAAATTTTGGAAATTGATTTTTGACTTTTTCAATTGCTTAGAACAATTGAATTATGTATTTTTGGCTTATTGCATCATTTATTTATACATCTCTTGCCTTAGTTTGCTGGCTGGAACAAATTTAGGGTTTCTAGGTCTTTCTTGCCCTTGGTAGCTTGCCTTTCGTTTCTTGGCTCTGTTTGGCATTTTCTTTCTCTCTGACTTCTGGAGTTGAATGTGTCTGATTGGCCAAGAACCAGTGATTGGTAGAGAGTCAAGTGCTTTGTGTTTCTCACTTGCTTGGTGGTTCAGAAGGACATTTTTCATTTGCATTGAGGAACTCATTGGTTTGCTTTTTGTTTTTACTTTCGTTGAAAGTATTGGATTGGGTTGTTTGTTTGGGTCTTTATGATTTGGTTTTCTTTTCTCATTGATTAGAGTTCTTCTTGGGAAGTGAACAAACATGTTTTCTTTCAAGATTTTATTTTTGCCTTTTCAAAAACATTGAAAATCAAGTTTTTAGAGTTTATTTGAAAAAGACATATGGAAATCGTTCATTGATATATGATTGTTTGCATTGGCATCTGAACGGAAATTGAGCATTGCATTTGCATTCTAGTATTGAGATTGATTCGAAAAATGTTCTCTCTCTCCCATAACTAGGATTCATGGAATGAAACGGATTATATTTCATCATTATCCTTGCATTATTTGGGTCAGAGTCATACATCACGAGTTTCACTTCCATTACCTTTGAGTAAACAACAGCTTTTAAAAACATTGCGTAATATTAAAATTGATCTAATAACTTTTTCTAGGGCTCTTTTACACAAAGATTTAGCTAGGCTAGTGCTTTGGAGTAGGCAGAGAGATACACTCTCCAAAATCTCAAAAACACACAATAGCATCTTGAGTTAGGGAGTGTTAAATTCCATTTGCAACATATTGTCCTGGGATGCCCTTCTAACACAAGGGTCAAGCACTATGTCGCATTGGTGTTGGCAGAGTTACTAACCCTGCTTGGATGACATCGGTGTAGAGATTGCACGTATTACAGGGATCACTCCGAGGTATACCCACAATTATGAGTGGAAGCCGTTGAGTTGGTTTCGGGCTAGATACCCTGCCCTTGCATGTGGATCGGACTGACGATTTTTCCCCCAGGCCATACTGTTGTTTGTGGTGACCTTAGTGGCCTATCTCTCTAGGTTCTTACTCAAGGTGACTGTGGAGGGGAAAGTCTTCATAGTACCTGGAATTGACGTTGATAAAACTCACTCGAGCTCCTTGGAGGGTATACCCACGATTATGTGTGGGAGCTTGCACCACGGTGTAAGTCTGTTAAGTAGGTCGTCAACGTAAATTTTCCACCTTAGCCCCGCCCCTTCTCGTCTCATTGTTGCGACATTGGATTTCATCACCAACTAGTGGCTTCAATATTAGAAGGTATTGTTTGCTTGGTGTTTGCTTCTAGATTTTGTTTACTAGTGTGTGTTGTTGATTTCTCGAAGTTGACCATAGGATTTTCGTTGTGGAGTTTGTTACTTGTTTACAATTGCTCCCCCATGACGTTCACGTAGGATGCAAGGTTTATCCCCGGAACATCTGGAAGCTTCACAACCATTGCATACAACAACACCTGAGGGTACCCCGGAGGACTCTCCTCGTCAGGGTGAAATCCCCCTTGTTACTCTACCACACGTGGACATAAGTGAAGTCCAAGACGTTTCTACACCACCTCCACAAGTAGAACGCATTGATCCTCTAGGTGATTTTTGAATTACCAATACTATAGAGGACTATCACATTCATCGTGGTGAAAGACCTGTTGGACGAGGAAATCCTTCTGAATTAACCACTGTTACATCTTCTGAATCAACTGTTGGGCTTTCTCACAGTGTAGTAGGCCAAGATCCTTTTTGATCCAGTAATTTATGTCAAGTTCTTTTCGGTACAGAGTCAAACCCTATTTACGAAATCAACCCTCCTGTGTCTCCTGAGACAGAGACTACACCCGAGACTACCACTTATCATTTTGTTCTTCCTCCTGAGATGGCCCATCTTGTGGATACTACGAGTGTCCAAACCGGAATTACTGCAACTACTCTTCCTCCTATCAATACCCAGAATATGCCTGAGGCTAATCCAAATTTACCCCCTGGTTACCATGCGTTGAATCCTTTATTGAATGTTTCCCATCCAACACCTCCGCAAACCCCATCTGGTTCTCCAGGTGGTCCTCCTTTTCCTGGGCATCCTATTCCCAGTTTCATTTCGACACTCCCTCAGTTTCCTACTGGCAATCCTAATCCTAGTGGCACTATTCCGACTGTTGCACCCAACTTGCAGGTTCCTGTGGGTGGACAGGGTGGTACGGTTCCTTTTCCTTTTCCCGGACACACCACAGTTACTACACAACCTACGGTTGGCACACAACTTCCGGGTGGAACTATACCTACTGTAGGGGGACCATCTTCACCTTTTGGACAAAACATACCTCCTGACTTGGCCCAGTATTGGACTCAACTTTTACAAAATTTTCCTCAGAGTGTTGGGGGGCAGCAAGTTGTCCCTACAGTGGGTCAACATTATCCAGGGGTAACTAATCCTATTTGGGGTTCAATTCAGACAACTCAACCTCAGGTCCCTACTCAAACTCAAGGTCATAATCCTTGGGGTTACTATCCTATCCAGCCACCACCCAATCAGCAAGGGCCTTCCCTCTATGGACAGTCTTCTTACGGTCCTACTGGTCTGTCGACAGGGCTTCCACCCCAAAGCCACCAGTATCCGCAAGTAAACCGACAGTTGCCTTTCCTCGCCACCTTGGATTTTCCAGACTTGTCTAGGATCCTCAATGATCCTATTCGTCACTCTTCCCAATGGCCTGTCATCCCTGCTAAACTCCCATCGGATATTCCGAAATTCGATGGCAAGGCGGGAGAGGACCCAAATAATCATGTCATGACTTTTCATTTATGGTGTTCGTCCAATTCGCTAATGGATGACTCCATTCGTCTACGTTTGTTTCAAAGAACCCTCACAGGTTCCGCTGCGAAGTGGTATATCCAATTACCACGAGGTTTCTTTTCTAATTTCAACACCCTACCTATGGCTTTTCTCACACACTACCAGTTACCGATCCGTTACGATACTGGGACAGAGATTTTAACTTCCTTCAAACAAAGTTCAAGCAATCATATATCTGATCATATTCATGAGTGGAGAAGGAGGCGACGTCTCATTAAACTTGAGCTTCCCGATCAGTTACTGGAAGAATGGTTTACAAAATCTTTTGTGAACAAAATCGGTAAAGACATTTCTATGGGCGGTGTTGTTACAGAAGAGCAGGCTATAAGTCGTGCTCAGTATCTTGATCTCATTTATTCACAAATGGGAACTCTTTATGACTTATTACCTGATTTGCCTCGTCCTGGTACTTCCAGCACTTCAACTACTCCAGCTGCCTCGCATGCAGCTGATGGTGTGATTGGTACTGCTCATACCCACTCACATTCAGTTTCAAGTACAACCGCTAAATCCAATTCTTCTAATGTTCAAAATGCTCTGTCTCCTTCTCCTCCCGTCTATAAAACTTCTGAAGTGAACGTTGTTCAATCTACGCCGACCGGTAAAAATAAATCAAAGAAAGGGAGAGGCAAGAATAAGGAGAGTAAAAATAATAATCAAAATGAGAAAACTAAAACAACTCCTGTTGATGATCGGGATAAGCGCAAACCACGTTATTCTTGCCTTATTTGTGGTGACGATCACTACACCAAGGATTGTCCTAGACGTGTCGAGGTTAATAAGTTTCTTCAAGGAATGCCTAAACCCTCTACGCCGGCAGTCTTGTCCCAACCCTTCCCGTCTCAGCAACAGGCCTCTTTGGTCACTCATGACCAACCTTCTACGTCTACGACATCATATGTTTTGATGTGCACCAGTGATTCTAAGAACAACGACGTTGCCATCGCAACTAGAGCCAAGGAATATTCTCCTTCTAAGGAGAAGGTTGACGATTTACCTCCTGATTTGGTACAAATCTCTCCGCCAAATCCACCTACGAACGGTCCTCTTCATCTCGAAAGACCGAGCCTTGATACAGTCTTACAACCTCCAAAAGGTGTCATTAAGAAGTCAGCATTCAATCCTCATGCCCGTGCGGCCTAGAACTATAGCATTGTTGAAGATCTAGCCCAAGCACCTTCATCGATGTCTGCCCTTGAAGTCCTTCAGTCTTGTCCTACGCAACGAAGGGCTCTGTTGAAAGCCATAGGTGGAATTGATCCTACCGATACAAACTTGATAGTCTTTGACTTGGATGACCATGTTCCAAGGTTACCCCCACAGCTTGCTTTTCAGATACAAGTTATTGTCTCCGACAAGAGCATCTGTCGAATTGTTGTTGATGAAGGTGCCTCTATGTGTGTAATGTCTCTTACTTGTGGGAAAGCCATTGGCTCTCCTCCGTTAACTGAATCACAAAATAATTTGAAAGCCTTCAATGGCTCAGGTTTTAGGCCTTACGTTGTTCTTCCGTCGTTTCCGGTTACTCTTGAAGGTAAGACAGTCCAAGTTGAAGTGGAAGTTTTCGATGCTCCCCTAGATTACAATCTTCTTCTTGGCCGTAGCTGGGTAGATTCTATGCGAGTTGTTGTGTCAACACTATTCTGTGTACTCTGTTTTCCCCATCAAGGAAAGATCGTTACGGTTGATCAACTTGCCTTCTTTAATTCCGATACTCACACTGGAAATGTGTCGTTTATAGCTAAAATCCCACCGGGTTACGAGAATGTTGGAGTCGGTCTCTTAAAAAACTCTTCGTTAATGGGTACTTTTCCCATACCACCACCACCCGATATTCTACGCCCGTCAGTTTCTTCGATTAATATGATCTATGTTGTTCCTTATGAGCTTCCAGTGTCTTTTGACCCTTGGATAGTCCCTGATCCTGGAGATCATCCTCGTTTCGGCGACATTATGTCGTTAAGTCCAATTGAGTCTGCTTATCATGCGATTCAATCGGAAACACCTTCTACACCTTCTCTTATGGATTTATCTCCCGATCCTTTCCGTGTCATCTTTCCCACTGACGAGATGATCATGTCCGTCATGGTCGAGACACCTTGGGACGATGGGCATCATCGTTCTATATTGTTTCTGGAACAACATACTCTCGAGAATTACCAGCGGATTTCGACTCCGTTGACTGTTGTTGTCATCACGACCGTTCCTGGATATACATGTGATGTGTTTGCGGAAGGGAACCTCAGCAATATCTCTCCCACGATACCCATTGATATTTCAGTTAAACCTGGGATAGTTGAAAATGTTCACATTGGAGCTTCGTGTTCTCCAGAGGAAATTGCCACCTATACTGTGTTGTTCAAAGAATTTCGTGATATCATTGCCTGGAGTTACAAAGAGATGCCAAGTATAGACCCTACTATTGTCGTGCATGAGATCAAAACGTACACTGGAGCTAAACCAGTACGGCAGTGCCTCCGCCCTGTCCATCCACGTAAAGCGGCAGCTACCAAACTTGAAGTTGAAAAACTTCTCAAAGCCGGTTTTATTTATCCCGTGGCTTTGACAGAATGGGTTTCCAACCCCGTACCGATTGACAAGAAAGGTGGTAGTATACGTGTTTGTGTTGATTATCGGTATATTAAAAAATCCTGTCCAAAGGACAACTTTCCAACCCCGTTTGTTGACCATATCGTCGATGACTGTGTCGGCAGTGAAATCTTTTTGCTCATGGATGGATTCTCCGGCTATAATCAAATTAACATCGCTCCTAAGGACCAACATAAAACTACTTTTATTTGTCCTTGGGGTACTTTCGCCTACATAAAACTTCCTTTTGGTCTTAAGAACGCAGGTGCTACGTTTCAGCGTGCTATGTCCTATGCGTTTTACGACATAAAGCATATCGTTCAACCTTATTTGGACGATTTTCCAGCTCATTCTTTACGCCGAGTCGACCACCCTGATCATCTCTGAGCAATTTTCGTTCATTGTCGGTTCTATCGCATTCGTATAAACCCTCATAAGTGCGTCTTTTGTGTAGAGTCCGGCCGTCTTCTCGGGTTCATTGTTTCACGTCAGGGGATCCGGGTAGATCCTATTAAGGTTGAGGCGATTCTTAATCTCCCTCCTCCTTCTTCATTACGCCAGTTACAAAGTTTGCAGGGGAAAGCAAACTTTCTTCGTCGTTTCATTCTGAATTATGCCAAGATTACTCGTGGTTTCACACGTCTTATAAAGAAAGGTTCGGAGTTTGTCTAGGATAAGGTTACTAACAACGCTTTTGAAGCTTTAAAATTGTCCCTCACGAAACCTCCTCTTCTTTTCCCTCCGGATTATAGTCGAGATTACTTTCTTTATCTAGCTGCTTCCGCGTATACTATCGGCATGGTCCTCGTTCAGGAGGATGATAACCATGATGAACATGTTATCTATTACTTGAGTAGAAGTTTATCATCCACGAAAATCAAGTACCAACATGTTGAGAAGTTGGCTCTGGCTGTTGTTCAAGAAGTTCAACGTTTTCGTCATTATATTCTCTCCAGGAAGACTACAGTGATTTCACACTGTAACCCCATGCAACACATATTGACACGTCAATTGCTGGGGGGCAAGTACTCCAAGTGGATTGTTATTCTCCAGGAGTTCGATTTGGAATTCGATCATGCCACGTCGAATAAATCCCTAGTTTTCGCTGAGTTAATTTGTGATTTTCCCCACTCTGCCACGGAAAACGTAGCAGTTGATTCGTTACCAGACGAATCACTTTTCCTTATCAGTACCGACGATATTTGGTACGGAGATATCATTATATATCTCCAAACTCAAACTTTTCGACCTGCTTTGTCCAGTAATGAATGACGTCGCATCTGTTATCAAGCACGTCATTATATTATCCTCGGCGATACTCTTTACCATCGAGGCATTGAATTTGTCTTTTGGCGTTGTTTGACTTTTGAAGAAGCTGAGAAATCTTTGAATGACTGCCATTCAGGAGCATGTGGCGGTCATATGTCTGGGTATGCTACTGCCCAGAAGATATTACGTGCAGGTTACTTTTGGCCTTCCTTATTCACTGACTGCATCACTGCTATTCAGAAGTGTCATGCCTACCAGACTTATAATCAGAAGATTCGATCGCATCCGGCTCCCCTTCATCCTGTAGTCTCAGTAGGTCCTTTTGCTAAATGGGGCATTGATTTCATGACATGTCACCCTCACTCGGCCGGGGGGCATGGTTACATTATTGTAGTTGTTGATTATTTCACAAAGTGGGCCGAGACGATGCCGACATTTGACAATACTGGGAAGACTGCAGCCTTATTCCTTTTCAACCATGTCATCACTCGTTTTGGTGTTCCTCAGGCTATCGTTACCGATCACGGTAGTCATTTTAGGAATTATATGATGCTTGAACTTACAGATAAGTTGGGCCTTCATCATGATAGCTCAACACCCTATTATCCACAGGCTAATTGCCAGGTCGAAGCCATCAATAAGGTTCTCATAACTATGATTCGACGGATGATAGGAATACATAAAACCAGCTGGCACACAATGTTATTTTCGGCATTGTGGGCGTATCAGACATCTGTTAAGTATGCCACGGGATTTACACCTTTCTGATTAGTTTATGGCATGGAAGCCTATCTGCCAATAGAATGTGAAATACCGTCTTTGAAGCTAGTCGTAGAGCTCTTACCTAATACCTCTACCGAAGAGGAACGTCTGTTGTATTTGATGCGATTAGACGAGACTCGTCGTGACGCTACTCTTGTAATCAAAGCCCAGAAGAAATGTGTTAAGGCACAGTACGACAAGCATGTCAAACGTCGTGTCTTCTCTGAAGGAGATCTTGTTCTTCTGTATGAACAATATAAAGATGTCTGAGGAGCTGGGAAATTCGAACCTATGTGGCATGGGCCTTACATTGTTAGCAAAGTTTTGGAAAAAGGAGCGTATGAGCTAGTGGATTATGATGGTGTACCTTTGAGTGAACCCAGGAATGGGTTGTACTTAAAGAAGTACTATGCATGAGTAATTTGTGCATTATTACTTGTATTTTATGAATCATACTGCATGTGTGTGTTACTTTAGTTTTGCTTTTGACGTTATCTGGTCTCTGCCCTTACGTGACGTTTTGTTTGATTGCCAGATGTCAGAGTATTCGCTACCTTATATTGGCTTCGTTGATGGAGCTAGCCGTAGTACTCGGAACTTAGATTCCGTTTCATGGGAGATCTATGCCCCGACAAACGAACTCATATCTCTACGAGGTATATGTCCTGGCCGAGAAACCAACAACATCGCAGAGTATAGCGCCGTTGTTGAATTATTGGTGGATGATATCTCTCTTGGAATTCATCATTTGGTTGTCCGACTTGACTCGCAGTTGGTAGTACTACAGCGCAGTAATGTATATTCTATTCGAAGTCCTACTTTATTAAGGGTATATTTGCGGATTCGCCTCTTGGAACAACATTTTGATTACATAGAATATCAACACATTCCTAGATGTCTTAATACATTGACATATGCTTTAGCTAATTATGTATTGGACAGGCATTTAAATCACTTATAAATCAAACACATTAAAATGTACACAGTGTAAAGTAAGATGGTAGAAACCATGTATATATATATAACGATCAAAATTTGTTTTTACAAAAAGTGTCCGAAGACCAAAATATCAAAATTGAAGCCCATGGATTCTACATAATAACATCAATGATGTTCACGATAGCACACTAATGTCCTAGCAACTCTGCGGAGCAAGCGACCCATAGAGGCAGAGACTCCCACAGTGTGACACTGATCGAGTCGTGGAATCTCCTCCAGAGTCATATCTGGAACGTCTGCCATCAGACCCTCTAAGTTGTGCTCCACTGTTAGATAGTCCTCGGCGTACTGTGGAACTGCTACTACAGCCTCTCCTCGTCTCTGGATAGGAGAACTGCCAGCAGGCCTGTATGGTCCAACGTCTGTGTTATCAACAAGAATTTGGTGTTAGTCTTCGGGTAAAACTATAAAAACAAAAACATTTAAATATGGTTAAAAATCCAAAAACATTTAAAAACAAGAAAATTTGTGTACTTCTTATCGAGGTCTCCTCACAGTGCGTCTTCAGGAAGTGAAAGATCTAGATCTCCTCTGAAATCCAACCCGGCGTAGGCATAGTCGTCCACCATAAACATCTGAGTCTGCAACCAGTCAAAGAAAACATTGCCATATTTGACAATGGGACCTGCCACATGTCGGGCCATAAGATGACACCACCGCAACATCCTTGGATCTCTGGGACCAGGAAGATCCCACTCAGCCTGTAGACGGAATACCGGGACTCTCTCCAAGAAGAAGGACACTAATAGAGACCCATAACCAAACTTCTTCGGGTCTCCACGCCTGCTCTTAGTCAACTGTTTCTTGAGATTGTGTAATACTACGTCGGCCCAGTTAAAGACCCGGGGTTCAGTACACTCGATGGCATACTGAAAATAGCTCTGCAGAGCCATATGTGGAGCCGCACTTCCTGCCATCTGAGTAATGGTGAAAAGAATCGTGTGGAGATTTATGTCAGTAACTCCCCAAATGGCCACTTTACCTTTCTATCTCTTTGCCTCAGGTACACAATATTGGTTACAATACTCGCTCATTTTCAACCCACCTCTTTTGCTGCCAGATAAATTGACATATGATCCACGTCTGGATAACCCATTCAAGAAATAGATATCCTTGATATCGATGGTCAATGTATGGGCTCCCACGATGAAGACTTGTTGGTCCGGATCCCACATCCAGACTAAGTATTCCAACAATCGAACTTGGGCTCTCATGCCCGGGACGCGGAAATACTTTAAGAGACCACAGTCTCTTAGTGCAGCAATGGTTGGAGGATGGTTTTCTGCATTAGCATTATCCTCCTCGTGCTCTCATTCCCGCCACTCTAAAACCATGATTATGGCTAGCAACATGCATAAAAACAACACACAAACATAGTGAGTGATCTTATTCATGAGGAAAATTATTGCAATTGGCTAAACGTTACACAATTTTTTGGATTTTGCGTTGTTCACAGGTGACCTGCTTCGCACAGTGCGAACTTCTCGCAGGTGGCCCATGGTCCACCTGTGAGAATGGGTCATTCTCCCAGGCCCCGTATGGGTCGCCTGCGAGAATGCTCCCAAGCACATAGGGTTTAAAAAATTGAATTAAAACTTGACTTTTAACCAATAAAAACACAATTTTGAACCATGAAAAGATAAGGGATGAGGCACTTACCAAAATACCACTGACAGCACTTCGAATGTTCTCCCGTAGCTCCTGGAATTCGACGCCAAAGGTAGAGGGTAAATGAGGTTTTTTTGGCACTCGAATGGTAAAATGTGAAAATGGTATGGTAATTTGTGTTATTTGTTCATTTTATTACTTTTTACTATATCAAATGTGGTTTTTTATGATTATTTCCTATTTAACCCTAATCACTAATGAAAAAATGAGTGAAATGATTGGCAGGTGCAAGTATGGATGGTTATGAATAGAATTTTTACTTGGTGTGAGGTGATTTTGGTTGTTTCTTATGATTTTGACTTCCAACCTCGAGTGTTTTTTATCCGTTCTTGCGCTTGTAAAAAACATAAGAATGTGATCGAGCATCGTTTTATCTCTTTTTCGGGCTCACTGTGGTTACATGAAAAAGGAACCCCCTGGAGTTATCTTTAAGCTCTTTTCTGACTCTCTAAATATGAAAAGATTGCCGAGCGATCTTTCTATTTTCATGCTCGTTAAAGTATTTGAAGTATGCGTCCTTCGAGCGATAGTTTAACCCTTTTTCGGTCTCGTTGGCCTACTGTACGAAAAAGGAACTGAGAGAGTTCTCTTTTAAGTGTTTTTCCAAACTCTATAATCTTGAAAAACCGTCGAGTTTACTATCTATGGACTCGTTAAACGAACATTGATAGACCTGTGATGGGAATGAACCACTCCTTCTTAGGGTTCGTTAAAAATACTCCGAGGGACTTGTCCGAAGGATGAGCTTATATCAACAAGCATATGTGATCCTCTTCAAGCTTGCATAAAAATAAAGA
>ML803297.1:233287-251272 GCA_009831015.1 Picea engelmannii
ACCTTTGTTTATGATGTCATCAGTCTATGATCTGAGTATGGGAATGCCTACCTCGGGAATTGGTATACATGATATTCTGCTGATGCTTGGATGTTTGCAGGTTTTCGATTAGATGTGCTCTTGGTTCTCGACACACACATGCATCTTACAAAGTCCATTGACTGTCACTAGTTCCACTCTCAGACTTTGGGGGGAATTCTGTTATCCACAATTTTGGTCATTGTGATGATGTCATGATGATGTTATGATGATATAAAATCAAGCTCTTCACTAAGAATACTTTCCTAAAAGAAGTTACATTTGTCTGCTTCCAGAAATCATGTTTTTAAGGATGTTCGCAAGCTACCTATATATCTTCCTGCGAGAATGCCTGATTCTCGCAGGCTGCATTAAGCTAGAGTGCAAACCTCTCGCACTGTAACTAATAGCCAGGGTGCGAACATGTTCCAAAGGAAGGAAAAAAGATAATATCTCGAATCTTCTAGAAACATGAGTTGGCTTCGAATGGTTATTCAAGTGTTGGCATTCCATATATCTTGGGATTATTTCCTATCCAAGTAACTAATCTATCTTCTCCTATATATTGAGGAGATTTCTCATGGAAAGGGTTAAGAAGAATAAGCAGCAAGCTAGCAAGAGATTGATTGGAGAATTAGTGCAAGACTTTATGGAGGACTGATGCTACAGCAACAAGAGACAACAGCAAGGTCATCACAAGTGGTTGATTTTCTTCATGCATGAGCAAGTGTGTGTACTGTTGAATATATTAATCTGCCTTTACTTCGATTTGTTTGTACTATTGTGATATGAACGGTGCAAGAGCATTGGAGCAAAGCTTGGAACAATAGAGACCTAAGGAAAGCGTTCATAAGGTATGTCCATAATCCTTACCTCTTAGTTCATTCAATAGGCTAGATCTAGGGAAAGTGTATTATTCTGTCCTGTTTTGTTCTAGATCCAGGTGGATCTAGGGAGATAGGTTTGTGTCTGCACTCATGGATTTATCCTATAAAAGTAGTTCAACTCAACAGGAGACAAGTTCTTTATTACAAAATAAATGGCATAGGACTGTTGGTCCTTTTTCTACCCTAATACCCCTCTGATTGCAGTGTCAGAGGCATCAATGGATATATGAAATGGGAGAGTCCAATTGGGCCCTCTAATAATTGGTGCCACAAACAGCTTGGCTTTCAAGGTTTCAAAGGTAGTTTGGCAATGCTCAGTCCAAACAAAATCAACATCTTTTATCAATAATCCAAACATAGGTTCAACAATCTTTGTAAAATTTTCAATAAACCGCCGATAATATCCGGCATGTCCAAGAAAGATTATCACCTCTTTCTGAGTCTTGGGGGATGGAAGTCTAATAATGACCTCAATCTTTGCAAGATCAACTTTTATTCCTTCAGATGAAACATGATTTCCTAGAACCACTCCTTTAGTTAACAACATTTTTCATTTTTCATGACTTACAGATAGGTTCATTTCCTGGCATCTGATGAGGACTTTTTCTAAGTTGTCTAAGGCTTCCTGGTAAGTGTTGTCATAGACTGTGAAGTCATCCATGTATACCTCCACACAATCATGAATAAGATCGGCAAATATCCCTAATACTGCTCATTGAAATGTGGCAGGAGAATTACACAATCCAAATGGTAAGACCGTATAGGCATAGGTGCCCCAAGGACAGGTAAAGGTAGTTTTGTCCTGGTCCTCAGGTGCTATAAGAATCTGATTGTACCCATTGTACCCATCTAGAAAGGAGAAATAATTCTTTTCGGACAAGGTATATAGAACTTGGTCAATGAAAGGAAGAGAAAAGTAGTCTTTCAGAGTGGCCTTGTTGAGTTCCTGGAAATCAACACAGATTCTCCATTTCCCAGTCACTTTCTTTGGAACCACTACAAGCGGGGATACCCACTTACTGTCGGAGATGGGATAGATAAATCCGACATTTAACAAATTTTGGATTTCCTCCTTGACTCTGTCTTTGAGTGTTGGGTTCATCCTTCTCTGTGGTTTCCTAACAGGTGTTACTTCCCCCTGGGTATATATATGGTGGATGCGTGTGTCAGGGTGCATAACCTTCATGTCAGTTTATTCCTAGGAAAATTCTCTTGTTTGTTCTTTAAGGATATCTAATAACTGTTTATGTTGGTTTGTATCTAGCCCGGAGTTTATATGTAAAAATTTCCCTGGACTAATCTCATAGGGCATAGTATAAGGCATGGCAGACTCATCTATTTCAAAAATAAAAGATGTTGAAGACAAAATGGATGGGTCTAAGTTTTCTTGAAATTCTTCCCCAAACATGTACGCAAATTGGGGAAAAGACTGTGGAAAATCCACACATGTAATAGTAGAAATGAATTGGTTTAGCACATTTTCTGGTGTATGCTCCTGAAGTTCCCTTGCATGGTCACTAGGTAATATGGGTTCTTCCCAGTCTTTATTCTCATATGGACATTCAAGCCACCATAGATTTTCCATAATAGGTTGAGCTAGAGGGTCAACGGTGAGCTTCTGGATAGAGAGACCATTTAAGATGGTCATTTCTCCTTCTCTAAAGCCAATAAATACATTGGTTTTGGCTAGCCAAGGTCTTCCCAAAATAACGGGATGGCCTCAGGTAGGATCCTTTGAATGAATGACAATAAAATCTATTGGGTACTCCCATGAGGCTAAAGTAACCATGAAATCATCTAAAATCCCTTCAGGTATAACCCTAGTCTTATCTGCCAATTCCAAAATGGTTGGGGTAGGCCGAGGAAGAGGTTGTAACTGTAATTGTTCCAAGGTAGTAGCAGTCATAACATTGATGGTTTCCCCTAGGTCTATGAGAGTGTTTTCGATGGAGACCTCCTTAATGGTTATGGTCACTATGGGGTTTCCTGGATTCCCATACTTTGCTATCTTTGACTACTCTGATATGTACTCAGAGAGTTCTCCTACCAAATGTACTGTAGGGGGGTCCTTTTGCTTCCTACCTGGCTTCTTAATACACAATTCTTTGACTACCTTACTATAGATTGGAATGTCTTTAATGGCTTGAAGTAGAGGAATCTTGACACAAATATTTTTCAATTCATTCAAAATGTTAAATTCCGATCGGGTGGTAGGTTTATCGATTACCGATCAGTATGGATAAGGAGGGACCTTCGTAATCTGTGAAGGTTCATTTTGGGGAAGCTTGGGTTCTTGATTCTTCAAGATAATAACATCTTTCCATCTAGTGTCATCCGTGGGTTGTTGGGTGGTTTCTTCTTCTTCTTCCTCCTGGATGACTACTGAAGGTCTCTGCCTATCTAGAACTTTTCTCGATCTTAGTTGAATTTCTTGTAATGAAACAGGAGTAATGACATATGTCGGGAAGGCCTGCATATCAACATTGTTAAGAGGTTGAGGGGGCTTATTATTGGGATTCGACACTGGTTCTGCGGTAATAGTGTTAGTTTTGGAGATCTTTCATTTTGAAATTGTAGCAGTTGTTGTTGTGGGATAGGAGGTAAAGGTGGTGGAAAAAAACTTGGCAGAAGCTACGGAGTGTTTGATGAGAACTGAGGATAAGGATGGTTGTACATAGGGATAGGTGGAGCTTGAGGGTTTCCTTGCTTGTGTCCTCCCCTCCATCCTTGAATCCAAGGATGTTGGTACTGAGTAGACCAGTTTTTCCAACCTGGTGAGTTCCATTGTTGTTGTTGATAATAGGGTAGAACTTGAGACTATAGATACGGGTATGTGGGTTGATTCCTAGGCTGCCATGGCCTCCTAGGTGCATAAGAAGACTCCCCAGGGTCTTCGCTCCTATAGATGGATAATAAATCGGGAAATGATGGAACTTTTTCAGTCACATGGTCTTCTGTACAGAATCCACAAACTGAAATGTTATCTAATGGGCACTCCCTTGAGGAATGCTTCCTCCTGCATCTTGGGAAATATATGCTCATTGTTGCATTTTCCTCCTCCTGTTTCTTTTTGAGTTTAAGGGTATCCAATTGGGAACCTATTGTGCTTAAGATGTCAGTCTTAAAGCTTTCTAAAAGGTTCCCTATCTCTGCTCTCGTGATACCACATGAACTAAATGGTTTTAAGCTTCTATTGTAAGGGTCCCGAACATTCTTTCTTGTTTTGGCTCTACTCCTTGAGTAGTTTTTACACATTTCACATATTTCAGAAAATGGTTTATGAGAAATATCACCTAATTCCATCAGGTTAAGCATCTCTAAATATTCTTCTAAAATTCCCTCAAGGAAAAGAGCCCTAACTACATCCTCTAGGAGGTCATGGTATTTTGAATTCTGGGAGATATAACCAAATCTTTCCATATAGTCTTCAAGGTTCTTATGTTCTAACTATTGTACTTTAAAGATGTCATTACGAGACTCTTTGGTCTTATAGTAGTCTTGGTACTTCTTAAGAAATATGTCTTTCATGGCTTCCCAAGACCTAATCCTGGATTCTCCCAACCCCATGAACCATCTTAGTGCAGAGTCTTTGAGGATGGCAGGAAAGAGTTTTAGTTTATGGGCATCTTGTACATAGTTGTAGCTCCTACACAAGATGTCAAATTCAAATAGGAAGGTGTATGGATCTTCACTGTTTTTACCATAAAAGGTAGGCAGTGCTGAGAGAGGAATATTCTTCATGTTGACATTTGGAGTGGTGTCTAAAATCGCAAACCCGAAGGTAGTTTCGGTTTGGTTTCCAGATTCTCCTTCCTCCCTGTGTCTTACATTGTTATGGTCCTCCTAATCACCCATATTGGCTTGGTTTCCAAAAAGAGAGTACCGAAGTGGTTTTATCTTTGAAGGGAATAAGGTTTCCCTTTGATGAAAATGTCTTCCTATTGATTGGATGTCTGGGACTCTACTCGAGCCAGTTGAGATTATTGGTGCCAAAGTTTTTGTGTCAATTTGAGAGATAATTACATTGGCTGAGCTACCAAACAAAAGATTCACCTGTTCAGGGTCTATGATATCCTTAAAATTAGAGTCCCCTAGTGGTGGTGTAAAAGAAAAGGTTGTATTGTTTGGTTCTGTGGAAGACTCGAGTGGTCTTGCCTCCTATCCTAATATGATTGATGCTTCAATTTCTTGTTCTATAGTGCTCCCTGTGTTAGTCCCTTCAGAGACTATTTTAGCTCTTTGGGTTGAGCTAGCTCCTGTTTTTCGGTATCGATCTGCGCATTTTATAAGTAGAACGTTCCTTCCCCCAAAGAGATCGGAAGGAACCTTGTTTGAATGGTCTGATTTTGATTTAATGTATCTACCGTGTGGGTCTCTAGTCCTATTCATGAAAGAAAGAAAAAACAAAAAGAAAAAGATACCATTTGATTCCTAGGTCTATTCATGAAAGAAAACAAAAAGAAAAACTACTATTGGGTTTGGGGGAACCTGCTATAGCAGATGCGCAGGTTCTCACCTTTCGTCCTAAAGTTCCCCCGCCACCAAACTAATGATAAGGTTTAAGGATGATCTAATTCCTAATCACTTCTTACCTTGAGACAACTGCCCGGCAACGACGCCAAAATGTTAGGTGATTTATATGTACCCAAAAAGACACTAAACTACCCTCAATTAAATTTTCGACCCAGGGTAAGTAAACTTAGATTTGTAGCAAAATATAAGCCAAAGGTAAAAGGTTGGTAGGATTATAGTCTAACTACGGAAAACAGCTATCTAGGGCTAATCTACTCAAGCAAACCTATCTAATGAACAAACCCTACTAGGAAAAATGAAAACTAGGTAACCTAAGAACTTTTGGGCCAAGGACTGATGGATAGTTCCTAAGAAAGAAAGTAAAAATTCTATGTAAAGAAAACTAGTTCATGACAGTAAGAAAAGATAAACTACTTAGCATACTAAGCAAATGATGAAAACAAACTTCTTTAACTTGCCAACCTACATTCAATGAGCAACTACCCTATGAAAGAAAATAAATAAGCAAGTAAGCAAAAGCACCTATCTAACCTATTAAAGAAAATAGAGAAGTAAGAAAAGACACCTAACTAACCTACTAAAGCAAAAGACAAGTAAGCAAAGACAACTATCTATCCTACTAAAGAAAACGAACAAGCAAAGACTTCTCATTGAACAACTACCTAGCCTAAGAGGCAAGTGAACTAAATGCCTAATGCAAAACTATTTCTCTTGCGTGAAAGGAAATTTAAATGCTCAATGAAATACATGAAAGAAAATATATTCTATTGAAAGCAAGAAAGATTAACAACTAAACTTATGAAAACAAGAAACTATCTCTTCTAATCTATGAAAGCAAGAAACTATCTTTAATCTACAAAACACTCAAATGTAATGTTGGTGGTTGTGTGAATGCCTTCGTTGGTGACGGATGATATCTCGATGACACTTAACCACAAAAGACAGTTCTAATGGTATAAGCTCAATACTAATTTCAATGGCAAAATGAAAGGTGTGAAGTAAAATAGTCCAATGCAAACTTAGCCATGATAAAAGTAATGTTAAATATCCTGCATATTCATGCATGAACCATCAACAACATAACGAGGTTATTATTCCAATTCTACACTATGTAAGCAAACTAGATTCATTCATTAACTAAGAAATTCAATTTCACTTTAATTCTAAGAAAGGAAATTGCGTGAAATAAAACTATACTATGTCTATTTTAACCATTCAAACTATGATAAGAAAATGATTTAAAAACAGAAATTAAACTATGCTTATTAAAAAGAAAAGTGACAATTAACCAACAACTAAACAAATGAATTCTATCTAAAACTAAGACAAGCAAACTATGATTAAGAAATCAAATCTATCCATCCATCAAATATCCCTGTCAAATGAAACCCAAATAGAGCTCTGTTTTATTCTAAAAGCAACTCTATTTCAAACTTAACTGTAAGATCATAAATAAAAGTGTGATCTAATATCTAGATAAATATGGAGTTAGTGTAGATACTTGCAAGTCTATCCCTAGCTTACAAAACTAATTCATGCTAACATAACTCATCACACTAACCTACAAAAGAACAATAAAACAATTAAATCACATCTAGCTAATTAAAACATAAAACATGCATGTACAAGAAATAAAAGACAACTTAAATTATGAAATGTATAAACAACACATTGATCATCACTAGACTGCTGGTGGGCCCCCCAACAAGTCGTGGCTACCCTCTACAAGCACACCATGAACTTCAACAGACCGAATTCACCATGAAACTCAAAAACGCAATTCTGGCACTATTTTGGCAATGTGAAAAATGAAAAACAGAGTACAACGATTTTATCTCCAATCTGATGGCTATTCTACTTGCTTAACAATTTAATGATCAACCTGGTAGTATTTATAGGTTTACAACCCAGGTGGTCGACCACAAGAGGGTCGAACCACCTTTAAATTTGGCAATTTACAATAAATGCATCCATAACTAACAAAACAAAGGAAACCAATAATCGCCCTCTTTGGACAACTGAAATCGAGTTGTCTTGATATTAGTAGCTAGAGGGGGAGATGACAAACAAAACCCATGTGCCTGATTTGTCCACCACTGGTCGCCAATACTATAACTTCCAACTCGCCTTGCGTTTTTGTGCAATACTGGGTGCCGAAACAAGTGTCGGATCAAGTACCGGAACGAGTGTTGGATCAAGTGTCGGATCAAGTGTCGGACTAAGAAACATGGTACGTTTTTCCCTGTAATAGCAGAAAAACATGAACTCTTGGAAACCATAAAATATGATAAATTAAGCTTGATTGAATCACAAAATATGAATTATACATACCTCATGCCGATTATACCATCTTGTCATAAAATTCTTCAAAAGCTCCTTTGAAAGATGAAAAACGCATATGTACATATGGAAAAAAGTGTATAATAACATCATGAAGATGATCATATCTCAGGCCCAATAGTTAGCACCTCAATATTATGGACCATTTGAGTTCCTGGAAAGAATTAGGCCAGTCGCATATAGACTTGCACTACCACATACTATTAGAGATCACAATGTGTTCCATTTGTCTTTATTAAATAAATATGTTCATTATTCTAATCATTTTATTGATTGGACTATGATACATGTGAAACCAAAGGGAGAATTCTAGCATGAACCTCACTGCATCTTGGACAGGAGAGAAACAATGCTCTGGAACTAAGCCATTGTGCAGGTCAAGGTGCAATGGAAGCACTTTGGAGTAGATGAGGCTACATGGGAGTTGGAAGATTCCATGATATTAGCATACCCATTTTTGTTTTCTGTTAGTTGTATATACATGGTGTTTTAAACACTAAGGATGGTGTTCCTTTAAGGGGGAGGGTAATGTTACACCCTGGTTTCCCCAAATACTGTAATTATGCTTAATAATTCATATGTTTATGTTTATGAAGTCTTTCATCATGTTTTGATTAATAAATTACACCAAAACGTTGACTAAGAGAGAAAAACCTTGAAAGTACTAGCCATGATACGTGAGTGAGAATTGATGAAGTAGGAAATTGATAAGGTGGCTTGGTGAGGTGGAGATGAGATTTTTTTATGAGAAAAATAGGAATCTTGTTTGAAAATATATCCTATGATTGCAAGGAAAGAACATACCCCTACCAACGCACCCCTATCAATAGGAAACCACATGACCAATTATGGAGGTTAGATAAGTGGTTGAGGCAGTTAATAACTACCGACAGTTTGGTATTTGAAGAAGGTAAGGGTCAACTAAAGTGACCTAAGAAAGAGGACACCACATATTTTCCCCTTCATAATTGGAACTGTGGACTATGGGTTGCGTATGCAGGGAAACTGTGGGAATCCCGATATTACTGGTAGAGGAAGAGACCAAAGGTGAAAAAAAACAACCATATCACAAACAAAACATAATATATAGAAAGAGGATATCCATAAGAGGAGAGTGCACACACACACAGATAGACGGAGAAAAGAATGGAGCATGAAGGAGCTCAAGGAAAGATGGTCTGAGAAAGAACAAGTGAAAAACAGACTCACAAAATGACAGTGCTGTGAATAGAGGTTTTCGTGAGTACTGGTTGAAGATAAGAAGAAAATGTAGAGGTTTTCTTGAAGAAAATAGGAAGCTTTTCCAATTTTATGATTATCACCCTGAAATAGAGAAGACCCGCATTTAGATTGGAGAAATAGAGAGTCGTAGCTTGGTGCTTATTGGACAGAAATCGACATTGGTAAGGGGAGGTTGTTGAGGGACTATTTAGCAAAGAAATGACTCCTTTGTGTAGAGAAAATTCAGTTGACCAACCACCTGATAAACCTATAGAGACCCTGAGCTCAGTGGGAAGGGGGAAACTTTTATTGTTGTCAGAGAAGGAAGGAGAGCAACCTTCCTAGATCATTTGAGTTGGAAATCAGTAGTAGCATTCCCCTTGTGGTATCATGGCTTGGCAAGGGGGTGGCATACTATAGGAAGGCATTTTGTAGTATGGCCTAATAATGGAGGAAAGACACCCTCTCTCATTCAGTTGGGGATGGTCATTTACTTGATCAAATAAGTGTTTAACTTGGTATTTTTTAATTATGCATGAATGATGTATGCTTTTATTTGTTTGATTTAAATGGGAAATGTGAATGGTTAAAATTAGTGAATTGGAAATCCTAAGTAATTAGGGTATGTTGTTGTTACCATTGTTTAACTTAATAAATTTTGAAAATGAATAAGTGTGGACAATTTGTATTCCAATGGATCTTGTAGCTTTGGAGGAAAGCTTGCAAGACATGGACAAAATATCCATTGCACAATAGCCTAGAGCTCTGGTGTAGGGAAAGTCCATGTAAGGAACAAGGGGCAGTAGGTCTCAAAGAAAACCCAAACCATTTAACAAACATCTTGCAAGATATGCACATTCTCAACCTAGGTGAAGTGAAAATGCCTTAGTCAGTTTGAGAGTGATTTATAGAAAACTTAAAGTCTCGATAGACTCTCATAAGAGGCTTAAAATAAACCCTGAAACATTTAAGTCATGATTCAGACTATTACCCTGAAGAAAACTGGTGTTTTACATTGGGATGGTTGGAAGTCGTTGATTCAATGAAGACAATAAATCCAGATCATTGGTCGAATGGTGCTACTTTTAGAATGGTTGAATGATGTAGTAACCAAGCTCCAAGGGTAGATTCCCGAATCAACAAGGATTGTCAATCTATTGGAGAATGATTGAGTTACGTATTGTTGGATCTCGCACGAATCACTCCAAATAGAGGGTCAGGAACCTTAACTGGTAGTCAATTGTGAACCCCAAGGTACACAGTATCCATTGGATTAGGTGAACAAGGATCATTATATCTATTGGAGTGTGCATGGTCGAAGTGATTTGTTTGGAGTAGTTCGATAAACCATGAAAGAAATGCATCGATGGGGAGGAACTTCGAGAATGAAGGAGGATTGTTGATTGGTTTATGGGAGATATTTAATCTCTGTGATAGAATTTTTTGGGGCACATTTGTTAGTATGTGGAGTGGGCACTTATGTGGATAGTAACCATCGATTGGATAGGGACCTCGATGAAAATCATATCCATTGGAAGTCTGGTTCCGAGGAATGTTAGATCTCGGTGGAAGATATGTCGAAACATTTTCGTCAAAGAGGAGATCAATCTCAAATGTTATGGCATTCCAATGGGAATAACTTTGAATAACATATCGTTGATATGAGGGTGATGAATAAATTTAACCATATGAATGGGGGTGTTTAGACGACATGACACTTCCGTAAGTTGTGTGGAGAAAAACTTCTATGAGAATCAATAACAATTAACATAGTATAAGTTGTGATATGAGAAGTCCTCACAAATCTATTGATGGACACAAATTCTCACCCAAAGTGTTAAAGAGAGGAAATTGAAAATCCCACCATCCTAAGAGTGGATTAGGGGTTCAGGTGTGTTACATTCTATCAAACCTAAAATTCATTGTCTTTCCAATTTATCAATAACTACAATGTTTGCCACATTTTCACCTGATTGAAGTTTAATAATTTTGAATCCATTATCATTTGTATCAATTATGGGTGATATATCATTTTCTACTATAATTTTAGTGTTGTTCTAGTGTCTATTCCATATTCCAGCAAGAAAAGAGGTTGAAAAGTGTAACATTTTGTCCTATTTAAGTCTCATAAATTACATATTTGAATCATGTCATGTATGGCGACTTATATTCAATATAAATAGTTTATTTATTCATTATTCAACATTGAATTTGCTTGGTGGTATAATATTCATATGGTTGAATTGTGGCACACTTTCTAACATATATACTTGGATTTTATGCAACATTGAAAATATGTTCCATCTTGAAGTTAATTTTTGTATAAGGGCACCATTGCTTCCATAAGGTGTTAAAAATGTGGTTGTACCCTTCCTAACCCTATCATCTTGTTGGTTAAAATATGCTTCATAATTTATCCCATAGCTTGAAGGATTTTTTTGACTCAATATCCCTTGGATAAGGCATTGATCAACTTGGAATCATCATCAAAATATATTATATATATTACATTTGTTTTTCCATATTTGATATTTGATCTGGATTATTTTCGGCACGAAATGAGAGTGGAGATAAAATAAAGAAACGAATAGAGATATCATGGATATCCAATAATATAACACAAATGTATCATAGATGAAACCATAAACACAGAGATACAGTAATACACAATTTTCTATTAATGAGCGAAAATGTACAAAGGCTGTAAAAATACAAAGTGAAAGACTCTCTAGAATGGTGGAAACTTATCTCTGAGAAGAGATGTGATGGATACTCGCATTCGAAAGAAGATGATTATTACAATGAGGCTCTAAGGGATTTTTTAACATAAGGAAAATCCCAAAACCCTAACCCCAGAAGATGAAAATCCAAAAGGTTTGCGGGCCCCGATGGAGGTAGTTGATACGTCAACTTCCCCGGGGCATAAATTTTGCATACGATCTCTGTTTGGGGTGCTCAATACCTTGTTAGAAAGATATATCTGAGGACTACAAATTTTGTGTGAGAAACATCGAAGGAATCCCCATGTTGCTCCCCGTTTTCCCAAAAAACATCGTTTAGGGCCTCAAAACGGCTCCAAAAGTTCACGACCTGAAAAACTTCTAAAAATAGTAAATTACCAAAATTTCCAGAAAATTGTTTTGAGCCAGTTGGAAAAGGTGGGCAGCCACCAATATCCACCTGGATCAATCCTCCTTCCTTTGGAAGGAATGGTCTCCATTTCATTGAGTGCCCAAGGGAGAGGGAAAAGCGTTTGTTGAATCTGCATCTTGATGAGTTGCTTGCCTTGTTGGAGAAGTTGCATTGATTAGCTTGTGGAAGGTTGTCACGAACCTGTTGCTGGTGGGGTTGACTCTATTCAACCAGTCGGGATATCTGAGATGACTATCTGCAGAAGGAATCTTTGTGTTTTTTTGCAATCTTGTCGACCTGCTTCTGTTGGATAGAAGGTGCTTGGGCCGAGGTTGTAGTCGTTGCAGTATCCTTTTGTTCCCCTTTTGAACATATTGTGAAGAAGCTAAATTTTGTAGTGTGAGATACTACCTTGTGGCACTGTTTAGGTGGGACAATAGTTGGAACTACCTCTGGTATTCTGTAGAGATGACCCCCTAGAGTAATAATGACACTACGGGGTCAAGACTCATAAATAACATGGCGCTTCCACATATATGGTTGGCCCAACAAAACATCACAGACATCCAATTGGGAAACATCACATAATACCTCATCCTTGAAGGGTTGGATGTCATATGACAATCGACATTGTTGGTTGACACAAAGATATCGTCCTTGGCGAAGCCACCCGATGTTGTATGGTTGTGGGTGTCATGTTGTCGACAATCCCAACTTTTTGACAACCTCTACTGAGATGAGGTTATTCTGGCTTCTGCTATCAACAATAAAATGTAGTGGGGTCCCTTTCACCCACATCTGTGAATGAAAAAGGTGCTCCCCCTATTCAAGATTTGTTGGTTCTTCTAGTTGAATTGTTGCAATCGTGACAATAGCAGTGGGGTCTGCATGGATGATCTGTCTTTTACCAGTATTGACTCCTTGTCTTTGATCTCAGCCATCAATGACTATTTTGAGAGACATTCATCAGTGTTGTGCCAGGGGATTTTGTGGAAATCGCACAATTTTCCAGTGTCCTTCGTCTTTCTGTGACCCTTCTTTTCCTATGGCTTGGACTGGTTTTTAGGAGACTATTTGTTAGGGTCATCTTTCTCATACTTTGGTTGTTGCGGATTTGTAGATCCGAAATCCCATTTGTTCTGGTGCTTAAACTTCTACTCGATTTTAATAGCATATCGATAAGCAAAACCGAGTGATGAGATGTCCAGAAAATCCATTTCAGTTTGGATGTATCTATGTAGATCCCCATGGTATTTTAGAACCAAATGTCATTCGGAGTCCTTGATACCCATATTGGTGCACAAGGTATGGAAAGTATTGGTGAACTCCGAAACTGCTTGGCCCCTCTCTTGCCATAGTGTGGTCCATCTCATGTATTGGTCCTCATAGTTGCCAACAGGGTAATATTGTTCCTTTACCACATCCACAAAAAATTCCCAAGTGAGCTTGGCCCCATATATTCCAAAATCCTTTGTGGAACTCTTCTCCCAGTAAGTTTCCCACCAATTTTTGACATGGGGGAGATGTAACACCCTGTTTCCCCTAGATTGTAAATATAACTAGACTGGCCAAGGACTATGGAAAACTCATAAGTATGAATATGTGATGTAAATGGACCTACAGGAAGAGGTCAATGAATGTGAATAATATCTTGAATTTATTGTAAGACTGCTGAGAGGGGATGTGCAGAAAAGAGACCACGATGGCGGTGGAAGGCTCCCGAAAAGGTGGCATTAACTTCCACCGAGAATTAAATACCATATTTGGACTCCACTGGCCCGGAGAACCAAAAGCGGCTCGATGGCCCTGAAATTCAATGCCTCGTAGGTTGGTAGGCGGATGGCTTGATGAGGGATGGGATGGTAAGTTGCCCATCCGTAGAGCCATCAGGCCTGATTGGCGCGAGGGTAATCATTCCACACGCAACCTCGCGAGAGGATAAGGCGTATGGCAGAAACGATTGAGAGGGGGATGCAAGGGGAACTTTGGCAACATTATGCAGACTGAGTGATAGTAGAGAGGAGGGATTGCAACCTTCGCTCCTGGTCACTGGAAGACAGAGAGACGCAGTCTCAGAGCATCGTGGTCTCAACTCGGGGGTGGCTAGTGGTAAATCCGTTAGGAGTCACTGAGCCTACGGTTGGGTGGAAATGAGCACCCCTCTCAGTAGTTGCACCCACTTTTGATGTTATTTCTGATAAGTATTTTATGTATTGCATCTTGAAAATTCATATACTGATATACATATATACTCACAACACTATGAGATTGTGAATGATTTTAGTGTAAGAATGTATGTGAATGTTTTGATAATAACTAATGGATATATGCTTGTAATAGAGGAATCCATGCACGACTTACGTCGATAAAAATGAATCTAATCATGCCCAGGTTGAACTAAGATAGGTATCCAGTCCGTCCTCAGGAATTTGTTTCCCTTATCTGTATCTAGGAATGGCCTGAAATAGACCTCTTCACAGAGATTCCCTCCTTAGAAAGGCTTACCAAGAACCTGGGAAAAGGACTTAGAGGTGCAAGTCTTAGCAACCCTGTATGAAGAGAAATGATCCTCATCGAAATCCCGAAGTAGCAGCGTAAGGATAAGTATTGACCAATGGATGAGATTCCGTCGGGGAATCTGCGGTCATTCACGACCATTAGATCGAAGGAAGGAATGAGGGCGTAAATTGCCTTAACCCTTTTTCCTCTATCTTCGTGAGCAGCGAGGAAATCTGAATCATAGAACCCCAGACTCCATGAGAACATCTAGACTGTTGTTTTGTCCACGTCCAAGGAGCAGTGGGAAAGGGCGTGGCATCAAGACCGATCTGAACTGTCAGATCTTAGCCAGGACACCCGACAGATGTTAGATCTATAGGGAGATAAATGAGGGTTAAGCCCTCGTGAATAGGACGTCCTTACCTCGGAGGTTTGCGAGGTAAGAGTCCAAAAGTTGAACGCTCCATGTCAAGAGCAGCGAGGCTACGAGAGGATCTAAGACATCCATCTAAGGACAGGTGGTAGAGATCAAGGGATCTCGTGAGCTCGGGGCTCGCGGGGTAGAAGTCCAAAAGTTGAACGCTCCAAGTCACGAGCGGCGAGGCTACGAGAGCATCTGAGTCGTCCATCCGAGGAGGATAGGTGGAAGAGATCTAGGGATATCGTGAGCTTGGGGCTCACGGGGTAGAAGTCCAAAAGTTGAATGCTCCAAGTCGCGAGTGGCAAGGCTATGAGAGGATCTGAGTTGTCCATCCGAGGAGGACAGGTGGCAAAGATCCAGGGATCTTGTGAGCTCGGGGCTCGCAGGGTAGAAGTCCAAAAGTTGAACGCTCCAAGTTGTGAGCGGTGAGGCTGCAAGGGGATCTGAGCCGTCCATCCGAGGAGGACAGGTGGCAGAGATCCAGGGATCTCGTGAGCTCGGGGCTCGCGGGGTAGAAGTCCAAAAGTTGAACGCTCCAAGTCACGAGCAGCGAGGCTGCGAGAGGATCTGAGCCATCCATCCGAGGAGGACAGGTGGCAGAGATCTAGGGATCTCGCTACCTCTAAGGCTCGCGAGGTAAGGACCTGAAGTTTGGATGTTCTAAGTCGCGAAGCGGCAAAGTGGCGAGAGGCTGCGAGTCGTCCATCGGAGGGGGACAGGTGGCAAAGATCGAGAGATCTCTCGAATTTGGGAGTTCGCAGGGTGAGAGCCCAAGTATTGGGTATTCAAAGTCACGAGGATGTGAGAAGAGAGAAGGTAATAACTGTTGGATCCGGATCGCGTGAAGACTATTGGATCCGCACGTGGAATCGTGTATTGGAGCCTCGCGAGAAAAGGCCCAGGAGTTTGGCCACAGGAATCATGAGGTTGCGAGTAGCGAAATCCCTCGAGGAAAATTCAGCGAGTTGACTGACCATCGGGTCTCGGGGATCCAAGAACCCAGTGTTCAACCTTTGAACTCGCGAAGTCACGAGTTTCGATTCCCTGATAAGTCAGGGAAGGGAAACGCGCGAGAGAACTCTGGGAGCAGATTTCCCGATAGGGAAGTAGAAGAACCTTGGAGTTCTTCGGGAGAGAAGAAGAAGACTCTGTGAGCATACGTACCCGTGATTGGTGCGCCTGTGTCAGTTGGGACGTAAGACCACGGTTATGTACAGAGAATCAGGTAGGTAAATAGAAGACCTGTGATTCAGGGATTGGCATTATGCTGCTACAAGCTCCGGGGAATCTCACTACTGAAAAAACAACGAAATTTTTTTATTTATGGTAGTGGGTGTGTTACAAAGTGGTATCAGAGCATGGTTACAACACTCGGCCTGATTGGGCTCATGCACAAGTCACGCATAAACTCCGTTCGAAGCACTCCTATGAGGAGTAACCCCTTGACTTAACTATCTTGTCCAGGATTAAGAACTTGGAATATGAAAACCCGACTGTGTATGCATGTGAAAGAGTTATGAATTTATGTGCCATCTATAAAATGAATTTAACTCTTGAATAATAATCAGCGTTTGTCTTTTCACTCAAGCGGACGATCAACCGCGGGAATCTACAAGCGCAGAACATGGTGACTCACCAAGAGGTGGGAGAAGGCTCCCACAACAGGGATGAAGAGTCTGATGAAAGAAGAGCAATAGGAACCCCTCCAGACTTGGCTGAGACGGTGAGGAGTCTCATGGCCGAATTGAAAAGTTGCAAGGCCGATAATGAAAGGATGATGAAAGAGCAAGAAAAGCAAACCGAGATTAATGCAGTTTTACTGCAGAGCTTATCCGACCTACAGCGACAAATGCAGCATGAACCTGAGATGCAGAATCGTGTTCATATCAGTGGCCACACTGAGAGAAGCACATCTAGAAAGGTCCACCCCAGAGGTAAAGGACCAATTCTAGACGATTCCACGGAGAAGGAAACTGGTGATTCAGAAGGCTCTTCCAGCAGCAGGACCAGTTCCTATTCTCAAAAGAAACAAAAGAAGCAAAAGACTTCCAAGAGTCATAAATTTGAAGAATTCAGGAAGGCCAAACCTCCCTCCTTCGACGGTGAGATAAAGAAGGGAGAGGAATTTGAGGCTTGGCTACTCAGACTGAAGAAATATTTCAGAGTCCATGAATTTTCAAAGAATTTGAAGGCCCGAGTGGCCACTTTCAACCTGAACGGAAAGGCTTCCATCTGGTGGGAGGACCTTAAGAACATGAAAGGGGTCCGCGAGGAGGACCTGTCTTGGAAACAGTTTGAGAAGTACTTCCGGAAGAAGTATTTGTCGGAAAGGTATTTCGACGAGAAGGCTAAAGAGTTTTATGAACTCAAACTGGGACAACTTACTATGGAGGAGTATGTCAACAAATTCCTTGACTTACTGAGATATGTACCCTACATCAAAGTCGAGAAGGCAAAGGAACAACGCTTCATCAGTGGGCTACCCAAAGAATACTGGAACCGAATCGAATTCAACAAGCCAAAGACCCTAGAAGACACTATACGGAAGGCAACTGTTAGAAAAATAGGACCGCATAGCAATAAAATAAAACAAATGCAGAAACAAAACACATAAGACACACAATACAAGAGAGACACAGATTTACATGGTTCACCCAGTGTGGGCTACGTCCACCAGAGAAATTGCCAGGTCCTTCCTTTATTATTATCCAGCAAATGAAGGGATACAACTTACAGCAAAACCCGTTGTAACTTCCTCTTCTTTCTCTCACAGTCTCCTCTCTCAAAATAAAATATTCACCATCATCCATAGCCGCAATACATTTCCCTCATAAAAGAGGGTTTCCTTCTAGGGAAAAAAACCCTAACATAATCTCTACCGTTAGATCTGCGACCTTATAATGAACGGTCCAGATTTACAATGAAATTACAATA
>ML803297.1:259991-282631 GCA_009831015.1 Picea engelmannii
AAAAGCACATAATGTTTTCCATGTTTCATTATTAAAGAAATATGTACATGATGCTAATCATATAATTGACTGGTCTATGATCCAGGTGGAACCGGAGGGAGAATTCCTACCAGAACCCCAATGCATATTGGACAGAAGGGAAACCCGACTCCGGAATAGAACCATTGCACAGGTCAAGGTGTAGTGGAAACATTTTGGCCCAGATGAGGCTACATGGGAAATGGAGGATGCCATGAGACAGGCATATCCGATTTTGTTTACTTCTATACATGTAATTCATGTTAGTAGCTAAGAACATCGAGGACGATGTTCCTTTTAAGGGGGAGGGAATTGTAACACCCTGTTTCGCCCAGATTATAAATATAACTAGACTGGCCAAGGACTATGGCAAACTCATAAGTATGAATATGTGATTTAAATGGACCTGCAGGAAGAGGTCAATGAATGTGAATAATATCTTGAATTTATTGTAAGACTGCTGAGAGGGGATGTGCAGAAAAGAGACCACGATGGCGATGGAAGGCTCCCGAAAAGGTGGTGTTAACTTCCACCGAGAATTAAATACTGTATTTGGACTCCACTGGCTCGGAGAACCAAAAGTGGCTCGTTGGCCCTGAAATTCAATGCCTCGCAGGCTGGTAGGCGGATGGCTTGATGAGGGATGGGATGGTAAGTCGCCCATCAGTAGAGCCATCAGGCCTGATCGGCGCGAGGGTAATCGTGCCACATGCAACCTCACGAGAGGATAAGGCGTATGACAGAAACGATTGAGAGGGGGACGCGAGGGGAACTCTGGAAACATTACACAGAGTGAGTGATAGCAGAGAGGAGGGATTGCAACCTTCGCTCCTGGTCATTGGCAGACAGAGAGACGCAGTCTCAGAGCATCGTGGTCTCAACTCGGGGGTGGCTAGTGGTAAATCCGTTAAGAGTCGCTGAGCCTACAGTTGGGTGGAAACGAACACCCCTCTCAGTAGTTGCACCCACTTCTAATGTTATTTCTGATAAGTATTTTATGTATTGCATCTTGAAAATTCATACACTGATATACATATATACTCACAACACTGTGAGATTGTGAACGATTTTAGTGTAAGAATGTCTGTGAATGTTTTGATAATAACTAATGGACATATGCTTGTAATAGAGGAAGCCATGCACGACTTACATCGATAAAAATGAATCTAATCATGCCAAGGTTGAACTAAGTCAGGTATCCATTCCATCCTCGGGAATTTGTTTCCCTTATCTGTATCCAGGAATGGCCCGAAATAGACCTCTTCACGGAGATTCCCTTCTTAGAAAGGCTTACCAAGAACCTGGGAAAAGGACTTGGAGGTGCAAGTCTTAGCAAACCTGTATGAAGAGGAATGATCCTCATCGAAATCTTGAAGTAGCAGCGTAAGGATAAGTATTGATCAATGGATGAGATTCCGTCGGGGAATCTGCGGTCATTCACGACCGTTAGATTGAAGGAAGGAATGAGGGTGTAAATTTCCTTAACCCTTTTTCCTCTATCTTCGTGAGCAGTGAGGAAATTCGAATCGTAGAACCCCAGACTCCATGAGAACATCTGGACCATTGGTTTGTCCACGTCCAAGGAGCAGTGGGAAAGGGCGTGACATCAGGACCAATCTGAACTATCAGATCTTAGCCAGGACACCCAACAGTCGTTAGATCTATAGGGAGATAAACGAGGGTTAAGCCCTCATGAATAGGACTTCGCTACCTCGGAGGTTCGCGAGGTAAGAGTCCAAAATTTGAACGCTCCAAGTCGTGAGTGGCGAGGCTACGAGAGGATCTGAGTCGTCCATCCGAGGAGGATAGATGGCAGAGATCCAGGGATCTCGTGAGCTCGGGGCTCACGGGGTAGAATTTCAAAATTTGAACGCTCCAAGTCGCGAGCGGCAAGGCTATGAGAGGATCTGAGTCGTCCATCCGAGGAGGACAGGTGGCAGAGATCCAGGGATCTCGTGCACTCGGGGCTCGCAGGGTAGAAGTCCAAAAGTTGAATGCTCCAAGTCACGAGCGGCGAGGCTACGAGAGGATCTGAGCCATCCATCCGAGGAGGACAGGTGGCAGATATCCAAGGATCTCATGAGCTCAGGGCTCACAGGGTAGAAGTCCAAAAGTTGAATGCTCCAAGTCGCGAGCGGCGAGGCTGCGAGGGGATGTGAGTTGTCCATCCGAGGAGGACAGGTGGCAAAGATCCAGGGATCTCGTGAGCTCGGGGCTCGCGGGGTAGAAGTCCAAAAGTTGAACGCTCCAAGTCGCGAGCGGTGAGGCTGCGAGAGGATCTGAGCCGTCCATCCGAGGAGGACAGGTGGCGGAGATCCAGGGATCTCGCTACCTCGAAGGCTCGCAAGGTAAGGACCCAAAGTTTGGATGTTCTAAGCCACGAAGCAGCAAAGTGGCGAGAGGCTGTGAGCCATCCATCGGAGGGGGACAGGTGGCAAAGATCGAGAGATCTCTCGAATTCGGGATTTCGCAAAGTGAGAGCCCAAGTATTGGGTATTCAAAGTCACAGGGACGCGAGAAGCGAGAAGGTAATAACCATTGGATCTGGATCGCGGGAAGACCGTTGGATCCACACGTGGAATCGTGTATCGGAGCCTCGCGAGAAAAGGCCCAGGAATTTGGCCACGGGAATCATGAGGTTGCGAGTAGCGAAATCCCTCGGGGAAAAGTCAGCGAGTTGACTGACCATCGGGTCTCGGGGATCCGAGAACCCAGTGTTCAACCTTTGAACTCGCGAAGTCACGAGTTCCGACTCCCTGATAAGTTAGGGAAGGGAAACGCGCGAGAGAACTGTGGGAGCAGATTTCCCGATAGGGAAGTAGAAGAACCTTGGAGTTCTTCGGGCAAGAAGAAGAAGACCCTGTGAGAGGACATACCCGTGGTTGGTGCACCTACGTCAGGTGGGATGTAAGACCACGGTTATGTACAGAGAATCGGGTAGGTAAATAGAAGACCTGTGATTCAGGGATTGGCATTCTGCTGCTACAAGCTCCGGGGAATCTCACTACTGAGAAAACAACAAAATTTTCTTATTTATGGTAGTGGGTGTGTTACAAGAGAGCTTTAAGGAGTGCAAAGGTGATATTTTCTCTGTCAGAAAAATTGTGAATAGAGAAATAACCTTCTAGCAGGTTTAACCATTTGTCTAGGGCTTTTGCATCTATATGTCCTTCAAATACAGGAATATCAAAATTAACTTGTACCTTGAAAGGAGAGGTGCCTCCAAAGTGGCTATTTGATGAAGATGCACCTATTTCTATTGGCAGGCATTGAAGGATGTGGGAAAAATTCTCCATCATTTCGTCCCTCTGGCGCGTGAGAGCTTGCTCAAGCGACAACTTGATAGGATCATTTGTTTCATCATTTTTATTTTCTTCTGCCATGGAGGGTTTCTTGGGAGTGCGAGAGTGATTTTTTTCAAGAGGTACAAGATCGAGACCCAACTTTCTGTGCTCGGACCTTGCCGGGGACATGCACTGAAAAAACAATCAAGAGCATGATTCCTGCTCTGATACCACTGATCCGGATTATTTTCGTCATGAAATGAGAGCGGAGATAAATAAATAAATGCACAGAGATATCATGGATATCCAATAATATAACAGAAATGTATCAAAGATGCAACCATAAACATAGAGATACAGTAATACACAATTTTCTATTAATGAGCAAAAATGTACAAACACTATAAAAATATAGAGTGAAAGACTCGCTAGAATGGTGGCAACTTATCTCTAAGAAGAGTTGTGATGGATAATCGCATTCGCAAGAATATTATTATTACAATGAGGCTCTAAGGGCCTTTTTAACATAAGGAAAATCCCAAAACCCTAACCCCGGAAGATAAAAATCCAAAATGTTTGCGAGCCCTAATGGAGGTAGCTAATACGTCAACTTCCTGGGGGCGTAACTTTTGCATACGATCTTTGTTTGGGGCGTTCGATACCTTGTTAGAAAGATCTATTTGAGGAATACAACTTTTGTGTGAGAAACATCGGAGGAACTTCCATGTTGCTCCCCATTTTCCCAAAAAACGTCGTTTAGGGCCTCAAAACAACTCTGAAAGTTTAGGACCTGAAAAACTGCTAAAAATAGTAAATTACCAAAATTGCCAGAAAACTATTTTGAGCTAATTGGAAAAGGTGGGTGGAAACCGATATCCACCTGGATCAATATTTTCTAATGTTAAATACTTTCATGAAATATTTCTAGAGCATTGCATAAAACACACTTCTTAGGGGGAAACCCTAAAACCAATCTAGAAGTTAGATGTAACATGGGCACTATCTCTCACGCGTAGGGATTTGAAACCCATACTTACAACAACCACCAAATCATTCAAATATTTCCAACAAGGGATTCTATCATAGTGAAAGGGAATGCCAAATAATACCAAAACTTAGAAACGGTCTTCCTTAATTGTATATGGACATTCTTTTTCCATTTTGTGATTTCAAATCTAGGTTGTGAATTGGGTCATGCATGAGGAGAATACATTGTGTTTATATTACTACCCACATAGATAATATTTGTACAAATAGGAGGAGGCAATGGCACATATCTTTGATTTTGAGGGATGGTTGGAAAACTTGGCATTTTAGATTCCACAAAAGGTGGTGACAAAGGTCTATTAGATGATTTTTTCCCAACTTCAAGTGTTTTCATTTTACATTTTTTTGTTTTCTTGGTTTTATCTTCATTAAGGGGTTCGATGGCCAAGTTTTCCCATTGTTTAATATGTTAAATGCTGAGAGAATGACTAATATCATGCTTGAAATATATTCAAAGTGGTTTAATTTCATTTCATTTTTATGATCCATTTTGGCTTAAGGTTATGTCATTGTTATGATTTAGGACTATTTACAAAGTTTGTTGGAAGGAGGTTCACCCATTGTTTATAATTATTTATTTATGAATTTTTTTATTAGAAAATTAGGGATGTTATGACATATATAGCCTTGAATATCTCAGATAAAAAGAAAAGGCATAATCTAACCCTAAATAATATGCATATAACCCCTAAAAATAGTAAAACAAAAATAGTTCCTAAAACCCTCTAAACAATGAAGAAATGTGTTTTAGACCATGCCAAAATGTACTTTAGGCTCAACATGGTTCTCTACCTTAACAATGAATAGTAGTATCAATATTTAATGTTAGTGCAGTCAATTATACATTGATGGATTTACAATGAAACTAGATTATTGTCTATATGCACCTAAACAGTAACCTAGTTTTTCATGTTTCTTTTCATTTTTTTGTATCTTCTTCTAATTTCATCAATAAATGTTTCTACAATTATTGATAGGAGACTTCAAATTGTCATCTCCACCTATGGTCAAGAGATCCTATTTTTCATCCGGGATAGTCATTGCACCCTTAGGAATTCCATTTTTTGTTGGATCTACTTATAGTCGGGTATTTTTTCAATTTAATTTGGTTTACAAATGCAAAAATAAAAAAATCATTTTAATTTATTTTTACTAAATTAAAACCTATTACACAAACATGCAACCTATGGTAGGGGTATTCCATAAACCACCTCAAACAACATATACTACACCATTTGGAATGACAAATTTTCCAAGCATACCACATTTGAATTAGGCACAATAGTCATTTTTTTATGTCCCATATTTTTCTTTGTACTTGTATATAGTTTATTTATTTTTATATTTCAATTTTGTAGTACATGGTAGGGATTGTACCTATCCCATTTTATGTTATATCTCCTACTACCATGGCACACAATGAGGTAGTACATTCAAGTAGTGATTTTTTAAGTTGAGGAAGTATTTTGTAAGGTACCAAGTCTATTATATTAGCAAAAAAGAGAAAGAATGCAGAAAATAACACCGAGATAACAATAGAATACATAAATATTGCAAAGATAACAACGAAACAACAAATATATGGAACCACAACACTAGAATTATACCTTTATTGATAGGAAACAAGGTTCACTTGCCTCTTCGAGGGGGCAACCTCAAGTAGAGCCGAGCTCTATTACAATCATTCTTCAATACAAAACTTCCCATACCCTCTACTCCTATTTATACTAAATCTATCTATCCAAAAGAACAATCTAGAGGAAGATCATTATAGAAGCAAAAGTTTCTATTAGGTCTTATTACATTTTATTTAATCCTCCTTATTGCTAGGCCTTATTAATATTGACCTTTATTACATGGAAATATATTATTCTACCCACTTGAGGGGTTAGGTAGGTTAGGTCCCTAACATGTCCTCCCCCTTAAAATCAGCCTTGTCCTCAAGGCTTGAGATGAAGAAATTGTTGCAAAATGGTAGTTGGCTCCCAGGTGGCATCTGTTGGAGTTGTATCTTTCCACTGGACTAACACTTCCTTGATGGTGCGCTAATGAATACAACGCTCATGATGGTCCAAAAATGCTTGTGGTTTCAACCAGATGGATCCTTCTTCATCCAACTCGGGAAGGATGGTTTGAGTTTGGCACTTAGTTCCAATCACCTTCTTTAAGAAAGAGACATGAAAAATGGGATGGAGCTTAGAAGGACTGGGCACAGCTAACTGATAGGCCACTTGTCCCACGCACTTGAGAACTGTATAAGGACCATAAAATTTGGTTTCCAATTTATGACAATGTTCCGGCTTCAGTGAAGTTTTCTTATAAGGTTGCAATCGAAGAAATACCTGATATCCTTTAGCAAATTGACATTCTCAGCGACCAAATTGTTGTTTCATGCGATTTTAATCCATGACCAAATTCTCTTTGAGGGTACAAAGAATAGCCTCGTGAACTATAAGATTTTATTCAACCACCTAGACCTTCAAGACACCTGGCATATAGGAGAAAACGAAAGGTGGATTTTGTCCATATATTGCTTCAAAAGGAGTCATGCAAGTAGGTGTATGGTAAGAAGTGTTGTACCACCATTCAACTAATGGTAACCATTGATCCCATTGATTTTTCATTTCAGATCAAAAACACCTCAAAGACGTCTCCAAACACTTGTTGACAACTTCAGTTTGACCATCAGTCTGGGGATGATAGGAAATGATGAGATGCAATTGGGTGCCCTGTATCCTGAATAGTTCTTGCCAAAAATTGATGGTGAAAGTGGGATCTCGATCAGAAACAATAGAATGAGGTATGCCATGAATCTTGAAGACATGATCCATGAAAAGTTGAGCCACAGTGGATGCAGTAAATGGTTGTTGAAGAGCACGGAAATGAGAATACTTGGAAAGACAATCAACAACCACCATGATGACTGACGTATTTCCTTATTTAGGTAATCCCACAATAAAATTCATATATATGTCCCTCCAAATAGCGAGTGGAATCAGAAGTAGTTGGAGTGTGCCAAGAGATTTGATTGCTTCTCTCATGTTGCGTTGACAAACATCACATTTTTCCACAAAAGTGTGAATGTCCTTTTTCATACCAACCCAGAAAAAAGAACGTTTGACCCAGTTATAGGTTTTAGTAAACCCTGAGTGCCCAACTATGGGTGTAGCATGAAGCTCAGAAAGCATTGTGGATTTAATTTGTGATCGTTTAATTAAATACAAATGACCTTTATAGAGAATCTCATCATTATGCCAAGAGTACCCTGGGGAAACTAGAGAATTGGCTTGCAATTGTTGGATCAAATGTGAAATTTTAGTTTCTTGTAGTCATTCCTAGTGAACAACTTGGAGCCAATCCAGTACAATGAAGGAGAGGGAGAAAAGGGACCCTTCATCTTCATATTTTCGAGAAAGAGTGTCAGCAACCACATTTTATTTCCTTTCTTGTAAATGATCTCATAATCATATCCAAAAATCTTAGTTACGCATTTTTTTTCTCTAGGGAGGAAGGTTGTTGCTCCAAAAAATACTTGAGGCTTTGATGATTTGTAATAATTTGGAAGTGTTTCCCCAAGAGATAAGAGCGTTAGAGATCCACTGCATGCAGAATAGCCAACATTTCCTTTTCATAGATTGATTGGCCCAAATGGTGTTCTAACAATTGCTTGTTGGTAAAGGCCAAAGGTTTTCCCTATTGCATAAGGACAACTCCAATTCCTCTCCCGAAGGCATCACATTCCAGGACAAAGGTCTTTATGAAATTAGGAAGGGCCAAGACTGAAGTAGTACACATAACCTCCTTCAAGGCTTGAAAGGCTTGATCAGCTGCGGGAGTCCAAGTGAAAGAATTCTTTTTAAGGAGAGTAGTGAGAGGCATCGCAATATTTCCATAATTTTAAACAAACTTGTGATAATATCTTGTTAAATCCATAAAACCACAAAATATTTTGATAGTATTGGTGCAAGGCCAATCCTTCATTGCTTCAATCTTCTTAGGATCCACCTGGACACTAGCCTTGCCAACAATATGACTCAATTAATCGACTTATGAGGTGCCAAAGGAACATTTAGAGTGTTTGAGGAAACGTTGGTGCTGAGAGAGTAGATGGAGAACTTGATCCACATGGGAAAGATGGGATTGCCAAGTTTTACTATAGCTGAGAATATCATCAAAGAAAACTAAGACAAAATGATGGAGAAAAGTACAGAAGACATGATTCGTGAGGCTTTGGAAGGTGGAGGGGGAATTACACAGGCCAAAGGGCATGACCAAGAACTCATAGTGACCCTCATGAGTTCAAAAGGCGATCTTGGAGATGTTAGCTTCTTGCATACGTATCTGGTGGTAGAAAGAATGCAGATCAAGTTTAGTGAAGTATTGAGCACCACTCATCTCATCCAAGAGATCATCAATGAAAGGAATGGGAAACTTTTCCTTGATGGTGAGTTTATTGAGGAAACAAAAGTCAGGAAACATGCACGAAGTAACTTATTTATTAAGTACCATGACAACAGGAGAAGAATAAGGGCTGGTGTTGGGGCAGATAACACCCACTTGGAGCAATTCTTGCACCATTTTCTCAATTTCATTATTTTTGGCAAAGGGATGGTGATAAGGGAGAACATTGGGAGGAAGACTACCAAGAAGAAGGGGGGTGGAATGATCATGAACACCACGAGAAGGTAGAAATCCCTTAGGAGTGGAAAAAACAGCTTAATGTTTGGAGAGGATAGCTTGGAGGTCAGGATGCACAAAGGGTGTCTCAATCGCTTGAATAGAATGGAGTTGAGAAATAATATTGGAGTGGCCTTTCTTGAGGATATTTTCCATGTGATGGGAACTGATGATCTCAGGAGAACCAACTGTGAGACCTTGGAATTGATACCTTTGTCCCTATTGTTGGAATTGCATGGTTAATTCCTTAAAATCCATAAGACTGGGACCCAAAGTGTGTAACCATTCATCACCTAGCACAATGTCACAACCGCCCATTTCAATGGAAAACATATGAGATTTCAGGTGGTAATGTCCAATTTGAAGACGTACATTTTCATAACGCCCACCACATTTCATGGACCCACCATTGGCTATCATGATTTGAAAATTATTGACAACACAAATATAACAATTTGTTTCCTGGGCAATGCAACAATGAATAAAATTGTGGGTGCTAGCACTGTCAACAAGGATGATGACCTTCCTATGCTTAATATAGCCAATGATATTGAGGGTTTGTGGAGCAAAGAATCCAGTGAGGGCATGCAAGGAAATGAGTGGGTCAAATTCAAGCAGTTCAGTGGGCTCCTGGGTAGCATTGGGAAGGGAGGGATATTCAAAAAGGGGAATTGTCACATCTTCTTTATGAACATATTTGGAAATGGCCATAAAAAAAAAATTGTTCCTTACACTTGTGCCCCATAAAATATTTTTCATCACAATTATAGAAAAGACCCTTCAGTTGGTGTTCAGCCATTTTAGACCTAGTCAATTTATGTACCTTGAGGGGAGTGGAAGGGGGGTTAGGATTAGTGGGTAGTGGGCGAGGAACAAAAGAGGGTTTTTTGTTCTAGGAAAAAACAACTTGTTGGGCCTCTTTAGCACATTTATTATCTTCCAACCAAGTCTAAGGGAGGACCATGACAACCTGGGATCAGATTTCATCCTTTAGGACACTGATAAAGAATTCATGAAAGAACGCATATGACATGCCCTCAGTTTGAAAGGACAAATGCTCAAAAGTCATTATAAAGTATTCCATTGTGCCTGATTGTTTCAACTTGGTCAAACGACCGAGATAGTGGGTATCAATGTCAAAGTGATCATAAATCAGACTGGGTCCATGCAATATACCCCTCACATGAATTTTTACACCATTGCCACCATTGCAATTATTCAGGATATAGATAGAGGACATCATAGCGAAGTTTGGCCAACTCATCCGTAATACCATGCAGAGAAAAATAATTCTCCATTTTAGTGACCCAACCTGTGGGATTGGAGCCATCAAATATATTGACCTCAACGCGAGGAAGATGGGGGTCGCGATGAAAGGATTTGGATTGAAAATGCAGAGAATGAGAGGAATCAACAACATCCGGTTGGTCGGAGGAAGAAGGACCCGAAGTGGGGTTCAACAATTGGTTGAAAACAAACTGGAGGGTGTTAAATTGTCTCATGAATTTGGAATCCATGGTGTCAAATTGGTGTTGGACTTGGTTCTCGAATTATGCAAGGTGGGAATTGGTAGATCCAATCTCAGATGTCACATGTTGGAAGGATTCCTAGGCTTGATTGATGGAAGCTTACAGGTATTGGTTGTGGGTGGTGGTCATTTGGAGAGGTGGAGTGTGGGTAAGGGAAAATGTTGGGCGGGACCACAAAAAAGGACTTATAAGTGATAGGTACCATGATGATCAAGGAAAGAAGGTAAATATAATGGAATAAGCAGCAAAATAGGGAAGTTGGGAAGGGTGTAATGTCCCCCACCTCTTGAAGAAGAGATCTGGAAGATGTAGTGGTCTAGGTGTCCCCACTAGGCCATAGTCTCACACTGAGGGGAAAGGTCAACTAGACTAAAAGTTATATTTTTAAGTTGACTTGAGAAAGAAATAGGTTAAAAGGAGTAAAATATAACTCAACAGAAGAATAGAAGTTAACCTTGGGAGTTAACCTAACTCAACAAAGAATTAGAAGGAAAAGTATAAGTAAGAGGCTGGGGTGCACCTATTATTCATTATGGTTTTGGTTTAGTGTTTGCTATTGCTCTTGAGCATTCAGTTTGGGGGTTTTGCTGTACAAACCCTTGTGAGAAACTCAGTTGTAAAATATCCACTCACCTTGTTCCACAACTTGGTCTCGGGGATGAAAGACTCCTCCACACCATTCTATTCTCAGCCCATCTCCATCTAGCACTTCAAAAGTTAGCAGGTTGTATTGTTCTTGTGATTCCAGCAGGGGCGCACCATCATCTAGAGGGAGGTTCAATCCAGCTTATCTAGAGGGCCTGGGGCCATTCTGACACTTGGGTTTTGTTTGCAGGGGCAAGACCATCAGTGTGAGGGATTTTCTAGAGGGTTATCATCATCATATATTTTCTTGCAGATTGGGACATCTTGGAGGCTAAGGGGGCATCCTATGATTCAGTAAAAATCAGATCTAGAAGGCTACACTTAGAATCTGAGTCTGGAACTTCTCATATGAGGTTCACATAGCTCGATCTACATTCCTGGGGAGTTTCAGGGAATTTGGAGGCTTTCCTTGTCAGGGATGAATCACCTAGGGTTTCAGGCATTAAGGAGGGTTCAACTTCAGCAGAAGGTATAGAAATTGGAGTTTTCCTTGGATGTTCAGCTTGAGTTTTCAGGAGGGGGATCCCATCATTCCTATCTATCACCTTGTCGAGTTTAGACTCATTTGGAGTCTTCCTTCAGTGGGATAGATTTATTGAGGGTTTCAATCTTCTATGGGAGCATGGCACTCTTTAGCTAGAGGGTTTGACAGTATGTAGTGATCTTCATTTCTTATCTAGCCTTCGGAGGCTTATTTTGTATCGGCAGAGCATTTTGTAGCAACTCATATCTATTGTATTCCAAGCCATCTGATGATTATTCCAAATCGCCTATCTATTGTATTGGTTTCATATTGCTCATAAGAAAAGGTTAGATCTTTCTTGTGCTTTTATATCTTAAATGTAATGTGATCTTCATGTGTTGAATGAATCTTGTATGAATGCACTGAATAACTCAATAAACACCTGCACAACAACAAATCAGTGGTAGTTAGTGATCCAAGAGAAAATTTTGGCTTGGGATCATTACAAAGGGGTCGGGTCCACTAAAAAAAAAAGAATTAAAAATGAAAGGGATGACTGCAATCAGGGAGAAAAGGGGAATCCAATGGGATAGGTCCCAAATAAGTGTGTTAGTTGGAACACTATACTTTGTTTTTACTCCTACGGAGTAATACTCCAGCCTGAATAATACTGCAATGATAAAATGCCTAAATGCTTAACAGGAAGAAATGTGTAGTAATTTCAAAACCAGAATGCAGAAGGCATAGTTGTGAGGCAATAGATCTTATATATTCTATTTTTGTTTATGTCCCAAGGGGTAAGGTATTCATGGTCTCTACAGACAAGGGTTTTCCTTGTGCTATAGCTCTCTGATATATGTGTGGGGTCCAACAATAGTACTTGGCCCAATATCTAAGGGAACAAACTAAGGAGGTTAGATTGTTCCCTTAGTCATACTACCCAACTACCTTGGTACTAGAGAGTATATTCCTTAGTGTTGTTCTCGGTGGCACTATAACATTTAGGAGGTAAATTAGTTTATCTAGAGTGGGATTCAAGAGATCTAGTTCAATTTGTATACAGGTGTTGTCCGATGCACTACCACTTGAAGGGGTACCAACAGGAGTTGCAAGGGTGGCCAAAATATGTGTGCTTGAGTACCACTTGTATTTCCTGCATGTCTTACTCCCCAACCATGGATTTATGCATGTAACGACAAATCTTTGTAGCTTTAAGATGCCAGAATACGTCTCTACCTTGAAAAAAATTAACCCACAATTTTCTGTCGAGGAAAGTGCTCTGATACCACTTGTAAGGTACCAGGTTTATTATATTAGTAGAAAAGAGAAATAATGCAGAAAATAACATCGAGATAGAAACACAATAGAAAAATACTACAGAGATAACAACGAAACAACAAATTATATGGAACCATGACACCAAAATTACACCTTTATTGATAGGAAACAAGGTTCACTTACCTCTTCGAGGGAGCAACCTCCAGCAAAGAAGAGCTCTATTACAATAATTATTCAAGACAAAACTTTTCATACCCTCTACTCTTATTTATACTAAATCTATCTATACAAAAGAACAATCTAGAGGAAGATCCTTCTAGAAGTAGAAGCTTCTATTAGGTCTTCTTACATTTGACTTATTCCTCCTTGTTGCTAGGCCTTATTAATATTGACCTTTATTACATGGAAATATATTATTCTACCCACTTGAGGGGTTAGGTAGTTTAGGTCCCTAACATATTTTCATTATATTGTAGTACTTTCACCATGTCAAATCATGTTGTTTGCAGTTTATGGAAAGTGTTGTTTATGGCTTGTCCAACTTGCACTACCAACTTAGATATTTCCAGCTTCACCATCTTTTGGCATTGTTGTTTATTGGAATTGTTATCAACATTACCCATGTATTTAATAAGTTAAATTTATCCATTAACATGTTTATGATTCTTACAATGGTGAGTTTATGCCTCTAATTGGTTGAAGGCCTATTGTTTGTATGTCCCAACTAGACTCCATCATTTTTCATCCCCAATGCTTTCAGAGACTATTGGTTGGCCCTTCTAGTCCTATATACCTAGATGTATTATTGCCTCTTCCATGACAACTCTACCAATATTGCACTTGTTGCATCAATCACTATTGAATTTATAATTTTGGCAAGGCATGCAAGAACTGTTATATTTTTGGTGAGTTTTTGTTATATTGAATTGTAATTTTATTTTGTAAGTTTGTTGATATTTGAAATTTTGGATAACTTTAAAATGTTGTTTTGATTATAATCTCCAAAAATGTGCAATGGTGTTCAATATTGCCAAGATTGAGGTTCCTCAAGCACAAAGAGGTAGAATATCACTTTTGGAGATGCCTTTGACAATGACAAGGGTGGTGAGGGATAATGACTACCTTTATTTGTCATTTCCACCATGTGGATTTTGTACTTTGAGACCTAGTTACCATTTATGTTTAGTACATTTGACAATTAAATACTATAATATTTTTATTAAAAAGATTACTATTTTTTTTTTACAATAATGGTTGGATATTTTGTATTAAAACTAGGGAGAGACCTTGGAAAAAGGTACATCAGCCTTTCATGGAAGGTCTAAAGCTAGTAGTGACAAAACCCATCATATAGTAGAAAAATTACATAAAGGGTACTATTAAACTCAACCCAGATACATACTAACATCACTAGAAGATGGCTAAATAGACAAATTGAGAGATATATAGATGGAGGAGCACGAGAAGACCCACTAGAACCAAATCCATTTAAAGAACGAAGATAAGATGAGAACCACCACGTGGTCATCCACTTGTTTTCCACCATAGAATTCATATAGATTTGATCCATGGGGAGCAACACGCGAGATCGAACATGACTAGGGGATGGGAATAAAACTAGAAATTGAATCATTGAGAAGGTAAGATCCCAAAGGGAGGGTTGAGCCCGCATTTGCAAGTTTGTCTACCTTCAATTTGTGAGTCTAGAGGATGTGATAAAATTTATAAGAAGAAAACTGGGATAGTAAAACTTTTATTCTTAATATCATCCTAGCCATAGTGCAGGAAGGGGGAGCCTTGGAGGAGTTAAGGGATCAAATGAGGATCCAAGAATCGCCTAAAATGTCCACCTCCTTTATGTTTAGAGAAAGAAGGAGCTTAATACCCTGAAAACAAACAAGGGCCTCTTCCATGTTGTTTGAAGTTGTACCAAGTACCCAAGCGAATTTTTCCATTGTATTTCCTCCAGGATAAAAAAAAATGATCCCCCGGCACCTGCTGCCCCAGAAATTGCTTTAGCAGCTCCATAAGAAAATAGACAATTATACGTGATCTCTTTCTGCCAACTTGCAAAATACAGCGGATCAAGATGAATTTCCCAATTATGTTGAACAATTGAATGAGGAGAGGGAAAGGGGGGAAGAGAGAGGTTCAGATGGGCAATACATTTTTCTTCTTAAGGAGATAGATTCGAAGAAGATAGATAAAGAGGAGGATTGGTGGAGAGAGCACATTTTTTGAATTGCGAGGGAGAGCTATCGATGTTCTGGAAGATGAGGAGGTTGCGGGCTAACCAAATTTTCCAAAGAATGAATTTAGGAAGAGAAAACCAGATCTAGCCAATGATGGAGTGGCGAGGAAAGGGGGATGGATAGGCTTTCCCCCAGTTACAAAAAAATCCCCCCACCGAGTCAAGAAGAACAGCATTAGGAGAAAGCGAGAGGAGGGAAAGATGCTAGACTTATTTGACAAACTCACAATCCAGGAGAAGGTGCTTGGTACTTTCACTGTTCTTCTTAGCAGAAAAAATTGACTTTAGCGGGGGAATTGTTAGGTCATACATTCTTTCAGATACTAGAGGATGATTGTCTCATCTGTTTATTCAAATTGAAACTGTAACCTTGATTAATAGAGTAGGAGCCTTGTTTATTCCCCAAACCTCTTGAATCTGGCTTATCCTTATGGATGGGGGATTTCCCTTTGAGGAAGGAGAGTAAGGTTGGAAGACAGGGATGAAGGTGATCATGGAAAGAAGGTAAATCCCAATCACACCATGATCCATCCTGATTCCAATGACAGATATCAGCCAATTTATCTATACCCCAAATCTTCATCCACTCACATAAATCTTTGAGATCATCTTTGTTGGCTAGAGGCTTGTCTCCAAGGATACCATTAGAGCATAGTTTAATCATGTTACCATTTCCAAGGATCCAGTGGAGTTTTTGATGAAATAGGGCCAAGATTTAACACAAAGTTTCCATATTTGGGTTCTTGAAGGTTTACCCAAGGATATTAAATGCCTACCCCTGCGGTATTTGCAGAGGAGAACCATTTGGGTCCATTCTATGTTTGTAGATACAATCTTCCATAGGATTTTTTTTCCAAGAGCGTTATTCATGAGACTAGGGTCTTTGATTTGAATCCCTCCTTCCTTCTTACTTTTTTTAACCACATTCCAACTAACTAGCGGGAGCCTATGTTCATTATTTTGGCCTCCCTTCCAAAGAAAGGCTCTAATGGTCCTACTGATCTCGTCTTGGACAGATGCAGGAGAAAGAAATATCAAATTGAAGTATATCGAGATAGAGGAGAGGATAAACTTAATAAGAACTAGGCACTCAACCTGGTTCAACCACGAGGCTCCCCATTGGTTGATTCTGCGACGAATTTTGTCAACAATACCCACCCAAGATTCTTTGGAGTGGGAGTGTTTGTCTATAGGCACCCCAAGATATTTGAAATAGTCCCAATTCAATTGAGAGGCAAATCCCAATTCCCTTGCTATATCTAAAAGAGTGTGGTTTCTAACATTCCATCCAAAAAAAATTCACGTTTTCTTGCTGACCATGCTATCTGAAGCAATGCAAAAGAGGTGAAGGATCTCATTCAAATGGGAAGCCATGAGAGTTGCGGCCCCTCCAAGGAACAAGGGTTAATCCTCGAATTGATATTGAGTGAGAGGTTTAGTTCCTCGTGCAATATTTAATACAGGAATTTCATCCCAGCATCGTCCAAAGCATGGTTGAGGGAATCAGCAACCAAGATGTAAAACAAGGGAAAAAGAGGATGACCTTTCCTCAAACCCCGCAAGAGAGGGAAGAAACCTGCAACATGACCATTAACCAGAGGGGTGATCCAAGGAGACATAATGTAGGCTTTGATCCACTGAATGAAATAAGGGGCAAAACCAAATTTTTCCATATTTCTAAGAAGCATGGAGTGACTAACCCAATCAACGCATTGGCGATGTCAAGTTGGACTATCATCCCACTCTCCTTTCTCCTTCTGCTTGAATGAATAACTTCTAGAACCAAAATGATGTTATCAAAAGATTTTTGACCAGGGACAAAACCATTCTATTTCTTCGCGATTAGGCGTGGAATAATGGCCTTGAGTCTTTCAGATAGAACTTTTGAGAAACTTTTATAGGAAACATTGTAGAGAGATATTGGTTTGTACCTGGAGAATGAAGTGGGTCTAGATTCCTTGGGGATGAGGGAAAGAAAGGAAGAGTTAATTACACCCCCCAACTTCGGTTTTTTCATAGCATACAAAAGCATTTTGAGTAAATCTCTTTTAATGATGCTCCAACAGGACTTATAAAAAGAACCCGTGAATGCATCTAGGCCCGGGGCTTTATCTGCTTCCATTTTCCAAATTATTCCTATAACTTATTCCTCCCTGATGTCTTGGGTGAGCTCTGCATTATCTTGAGGGGATACTAAATGAGGAATGTGACGAAGAAGGGAATCTTGAGCATGGGATCTATATTCTAATTCTTCATGATAAAGAAACTTAAAATGATCATGTGCAACTCATTTTATCTCAGAGAAATCTGAATTTTTCCTACCATCCGTGAGTTGAATTTCCATAAAAGCATTTCTGATTTGGCGCCATTGCGCTTGCTTGCGAAAGAAATAAGTTTTTATGTCCCTCGCCTTGAGCCATAAATGCCTTGATTTGATTCTCCAATAGACCTATTCCTATCAATGGGATTGATGTACTTCAAATTGGAGATTTTTTCCATGTTCAAGTCCTAGTCTGAAACATATTTGGACTCCAGAGATTTTTCAAAAGCTTCAAGCTGGGATTGTTTTTGTTTGTGAATTTCCACAATGGGGATTGGTTCATCCTTAACCCAATCTTTTAGGGCCCACTTAAATCTACGTATTTTTTCTTCCCAAATGAAAAAAGGCGATCCCCTCACATCATCATTCCACATCGCATTAACCCAGTCTAGGAATCCATCCTTGGCCAACCAGGAAGGGTGAAATCAAAAGGGGATGTGGCCCAAGTTCTGGGAGTTTTCTAATAAGAGAGAAATTAGCTTGTGATCAAAGAAAGAGGCAGTGAGTGTTTGGGAGGATATCAACATACCTGAGAGGAGTAAGGATCTTTGGATCCAAAATATGTCAAGTCTTGTAGCCACATGTCCTTTCCCAATTCTTTTGTTGTTATAAGTGAAGAGGCTATTTTTGGGCTTTATATCCACCAAGTACCAATTGAGAACAAGGTCCTCTGCATATTCTCTTAATGGATCACGATCATGTGACCCCCCTTTCTTTTCTTTTCTTTCCTTGACAAGACTAAAATAACATGCAAAATTAATATTTTGAGGAGGATCTTCCACAGGCGAGGTGAGCAGGGAGACCCAACAGGGTTTATTTTCCAAATAAGAGTTTGGCATATACACATTGATGATTTTGAACTGCTGATGAGATTGAAGATGAATCAGGGTGGAAGAGATTCAATGATCTTGTTTTTCACAATCGACTAGATAAAACTTTCTTAAATACCAGAAAAATTATATTCCCCCAGAGGCACCCCGAGAGCTTAGTGCAATTCCTTTGATCCATTTCCAAAGTTAAGTCATTCCAGGATCTCGAATTCCTCTTTTTTCATCTCCTGGATAAGCAGAATCACTGGTTTTTCTACTCGGATTAGATCTTCTTCTTTTATTTGATGACCCAGACCTCTGCAGTTCAAGGAGATGACCTTCATTATTTAATTTTGGCTGGAAGGGGACCACCCCCCTTAGGGTCTGAAATATCTGATTTGCCATTATTTTTGGCATTTCTTCCAGATATTCTTAAGATGTTATCAATAGTGGGTTGTGATCCCATGAAATTTTCATGCTCCACCTCTTTTTCTCGTCGCTCCCTGTCAGTCTTTCTTCCCTTACAAGATTCCACCTTGACATCTGAGGCTTCTTCACCTGGATCAGAAAAGCAATCTTTCAAGGTTGAAGAGACGAGGGGGATGGCTTGGGGGGGGGCTATTCTACAACCATGAATTAAGAATCTGGAGGAAGGTGAACCGAGGAGGGGGTGGGCGGGTCAGGGGGGAGAAAGGTTGAGGAATCAGTAAGAGCATGGAAAGAATTGGAGGAGAGTACAAGAGGGTTTTGGATTGGAGGGGGCTCCACTATATTCGCAGGAATCGACTTCTTGGATTGTTGGAGATTGTTGGGAATTTGAGGGCCACTTTTTATTTGAACAATCATCCACTAAGCATGCCCTTCTTCAGAAGATTTTTTATCTTGAGAGATTTGATCAGAATGAGATTAATTTTTGGCGAAGTGTCCATATTCTTAGAATTTTCAGCATTTAAAAGGAATTTTCTCATAGTTCAGCTGCTAGACATGTTCCCATTCATCGATATTAAGCAAAATCACTTCAGGGAGCTCGGTCTCAAGATCTAATTCAACACAGATCTGGGTGCATCAGTATTGATCTTTCATATCTTTCTGATTTATGTATATGCCAAGCGTGTTCCCAACCACAATCAGTGATTCATCATTCCAACAATGGATTGGGAGGTGGGGGAGATGAACCCACATAGGAACAGTCGAAGGACTATCATTAGACAAATCAAAATTAGGGTTCCAAATATTTAGGTAAAGGGATCTAGGACCCATGAAATAGGGACCATTGTGAAAGATCAGATCCCTATCAGCCTTTGATTCAAAGTGAAATACAAACAAACCTTTACCAATGCTAAAGATCCCCAGGTCGTCCTTGATTAGAGGTTTCCAATTTTTTTCCACCCAGATCGACATAGATCTGGGCGAGGACCGGAGTCCTATGAATTGTCCTAATAGCACTAGAATTCACCTCTAGATTACGGCATAGGTAAGCCCAGTACCCATCCGTTTTATGTCACAATGAATAAATCTAAGGGTGTTCTAATGGACGGAGTCTCGGGATTATAGCACTTTAATTTGGAAAAACTGGGCTGGCATGCATAAGAAGATCAGGTCTTGATCTAAATTCAGTCAGTAATTTGTAGTAAAGGGTGAGTAGGGGGGAGAATGGATGAGGAAATGTAGAGGTCTACAATGGACATCGGGTCTTCCAGCAGCCTAAGGAGGAAAATCTCTGAATACAAGATCTTCTTGAACCCAAAACTTCAGGAAACTAAAAACGTCAAAACATTATTACAATCAAACATACATTACAATACAATCACAAAAAATCGACTAGATCACCCATGCCCGAGTCTTCAATATTAGAAGCAAAAGAGATGATAGGAAAGTTGACTATCATTAAATAAGAAGTCTCAAATGGAAACCCATAACCAGAGAACCAGAGGCTTCATTAAAACTTTACAATATGGGAGCTTAGCTCCACCATCGACCATAACAAAATATTAAAACTGAGTATTTATACTTAGAACAATTCACCACCATGAGAGATGTGACCTGGCTATTACATTCAAAGCTTTGCATCTGTATCTTCTTCTATCAGACGTGATCTCAGATGAGTATGGGCTTTGCAGGAGAATCCGCTGACAAGGGAAATTTAGGCTAACAGTCTTCTCCCATGGCCAGTTCTTCCATGATTTCCATTTATGTGGTGAAACGAGGTTTCAACAACCTTCCTCATTTTCATTAACTACTTTTATCAGGATCAGGGTACACCCATGAATCTTCCAAACGACGCCCATGACTCCTTCCAATTCATCTCGACATCTTGAAATCACGTAGATCTTCTGCTGAGACCAAGACGGGCACTTTCATCCCTTGGCGCAGCTCCTATCCATTGCTCCATGTGACCTCGGGCCATGACCTTACACATATTCCATATGAAATTTAGGGATCTCACATTTCGGGAGTCTTCACTCCCCTTGATTTCAAATATTTCAATGCTCGATCCCGAGAAATGACCCATATAGATCGACAATCAGATTTACTTTGGATTTGATGGCCACGATCATTTCCTTAAACAATCTTAGTCACTCGTTGCTCGACATGAACTTTCCCTTTCTTTATGGCCCTGCTTACATATGACCATGGGTTGTGATCGTGGGCCCAACTCCCAGGTGCGTCACGATTTCGCGTTTCACAAACTCACGTTGTGTTCCATGCTCAAATCTTTGAGTCGTGAAATCACGATTGCTCGGATCAGGTGACACGTGTCTCTTTGCATTGGACGGTTCAGATCATTTCGGCATTTCGGGACCTCAAACCATCGACACTTCTCACCTCATCCTTCCCGAAAAGAATTTCTTTACAGATCCTGCACCATGTGTCCTTATGAAATAGATGGCCTAGATCATTTTGCAACCTTGCATTTCACGACTGCTCATGACTCTTCCCTTTGACTTCTCCATTCTATGGGTCAGCGAAATGCTAGTATTTCGCAATGTGTCCTTCCCAGGATCAACAGCTAGGATTGGCCTCACGATTTTTAGAACTCTGTCTGACGCTATACTTCGTGTAAATCAGTGATCTTGATCGCCCAATGGTCATCGACCCGATATTCCTGGTGGATCTCCATCATTGAAAGTTTATCTTGCTCGCTCGCTTGATTTGAGTCCATATCAGACTTCTCTAAGTGTTGTGCTTCTACTTATGGTTGCGGTCTCTATAAATGAATACTTGGATGACTAAATGAGGACTCACGAAGGAAAAAGGATCAGTGACAGAGGTAAAGAGAGAGAATTGATCGACCATAGAGAAAACAGAAAGGCTTAGGGCCGACACCTCTCAAACAGGCAAAAAGAAGAAAAACTATAAGCCGAAAGGAAAAAACCTTACGATTGGGTCTGTAAAAGGAGGATAGACAGGAAAATAAATAGACTTAGGTAGAAACCACAAACCCTTAATTATTTGACAAGTTTATGTGATAACATTTGGCTCCACAGGGGATGGCATGCTCCCTACAAGCTGCCAAGAACCAGTAGTTCCAGTGCCTTAGTTGTTGGGCTTTGTAGTCTAGCTCAAAACTTTCACAGAAGAAAACAGGGAAATAGGTACACTTCTTTACTAAAAAAAGAAAACAAATGCATGGCCTCCAGAAATAGCTTATTTATGTACAATCCTAGGCTAACTGAATTTTACAAAACGCTAGGTGAAATAAAACTTCCACCACCATATCCACCCAGATTGCTTGGTAATATAATTCTTCTCTTCATTGAAAATGATCCAAAAAAGGTAAGGGAAGTATGACAGAAGAACAAGAACATGATTTGGAACACCAACCATACCCCTAAGTGATGATAATATGAATAACCTTGCAGGCTCTAGTGCTTTTGGAAAACACAGCTCCATATACAACCCCACGGGGTCACAAAATTTATAATCAAAAAATATCAACTGGTAAGAAACTACCTCCTTCACTTCCTTGTTGCTCACCCGTCGTTCAATTTTCTTAGAGTGTACAAGTGGGTAGAGGATTAATGAAGGTCGGTTGATCCCAGGTGATAATTTCTCATTTGCAGGTTCAAGACAGGAGATAAACTGCACCTTTAGCTCCTCCATTTCTCCTTTGTCTGCTCCGATAACATCTGCTAGCTGAGAGAAAGAAGTCTCTTCATGTATATCCATGGATGGCTCTTGTTGGAAGATTGGTTGTTGTCATTGATGTCAACCCTAGTCATGGGTTTTGGACCAGAAGATTGATGAAGTTATTTGGACATGAAGGAAAATGAAAATGAAGATACAACACCCATGGATGGATAGTATACATCATGCTC
>ML803297.1:287034-303289 GCA_009831015.1 Picea engelmannii
CATGGTGTATTGTGGTGTATTGGTGTAACTCTTATACCATTTTTCATTTCTCATTGGATATAATTGAATGGTTTAATTATAAGTTGAAAAAGGTTTTAAATTGTACTTGATACTAATTCACCCCCCTCTTAGTATCAACAGCTCTTTCTCTCTATCATGTTGCTCTAGGTAGGAGCTTTCACTTTCATAAGAATATTGGCAGCCTATGATTTCTGCTCCTGAATACTCTTCAGGGGTAGGTGAGCGTAGAACTCTTTTATCTTGTAAGGAGAAAAGAGAAATATCTTGAATCTTTTCTTCAACCATTTCTTATTTTAAATTTGAGATAGCAGGTGTACTAGGGGCGGAAAATAATGCATCCATAGTTATGCCAACATCAACGCTATCATCAATCATATCTGGAAGGACTTCTTCTTGGGAAATAAAGAGAGAAAAATTTACATCTGTATTTGCAAAATACTCACTTTCATCCTTGTTGTCTCTCTCAATTAGATCTTCATCGGACTCATCACATGAGGAACACTCTATCGTCTGCAGGATGTGGAGTGCAAACCTTTTACAAAAGTCATCAAAAATAAGATGAGTCGGGTAAATATTCCCGTAATACGAATTAAAAGCATCGTGAAAATCCTTCAAAGAATGGATACTAGCAGAGGGAGAGATAGACATCATCCAAGAGCATCTTCTTATAAAGAAAAACTAAACATCTTGATCTAGACATCCTCGTGAAAGAAGCCATGTTCAAGCATGCATACATGAAATTTTAATAAGTGCTCATCGGGATGGTCATGCTTGCTTCCTCTGAATCTCGGAAGATAATCATCCCATTCGTTTATAGCCGACACCGGATGTGGATAACCAGATCTGGCTAAGAAATTGAAAGGGGAAAAACTCTGAGCCAAGATAACTGAGAGATGTTACTCCTCCTTTTCTCCTTCATGGCTCTCCCCAGGATCAGTTTCACAATCACTATAAACATGAACCATGGAAAATCTCTGCTCTTCATCGTCTTCATTGGGATATCCATCAAAAGTTGTTTGTTCTTGGTCAGTATCCGACATCACTTCTTCATCATAAGAAGGGCTGCTAAGAACATCTATTTTAAGGACTGGAATATCCTCTGCATTTTTTTCATAAGAGCAACAAGTGAAATCTGCCTCCAATCCCTCTATTCTTGCAGAAAAATATTTTACTAGCTCCATCAACTCCTCTGAGGTATATCCTCCATTCTCACAGCTTTCGCAAGAACGAACTATGTCCTGAACACCATCTCTATACTCCTCAAAACATCTATGATGAATTAACTCAGAGGAATAAAAATTTTGACATTGAGTTTGAAAGCTACATGAAACTCTCTCAGAAGAGAGATGCTAGCAGGGGGCAAGGATCGATACCACTCACGAGCATCCATGTCTAATGATAACTTGAACATCTTCATTAATACATCCTTATGATGTATATCCCACTAATGCATGAGTTCATGAAACTCACTAAGATGCTCGGCAGGGTTGTCATCTCTGTGTTCTCTAAATATGGGCAAACAATCAACCCATTGATCCATAGTAGGAACAACATTTGGAAAACCAGGAACAATAGAGAAATTAAAAGGAGAAAAAATCTGAGCTAGGATTTTGTTCATCTATAACCAGTGGAGTCATCAATTGATCTTTTAACCATGGAGTCTACAGGTGAATGATATGAAGTAGGAGTGTGTCTGGCCTTTGTTCACCATAAAAGACTAGATCTGATCATTGTGTTCTCCCAAGGGATACCAAATGTAGCCAAAAACAGCCACACTAAAATAGTGGAGTCGCCTTAGTGGAGTCACTAGGTGCAAGCAAAATCTTCAAAAGGTTCTAATTTCTGATGCACCTTCAAAATCAGAAGTTCGTTCTCGTTCTACCTAGGGAAAATATTCAATTCGTCCCCGACAACGGCGCCAGAAATGTTAGCACTAGAAGTCACCTTTGGATTGCGGCAGAGGTAATTCCAGTACCCATCAATTTTATGTCACAGTGAATAAATTTAAGGTTTGTCTAATGGACGCAGTCTCAGGATTATAGCGCTTTAGCTCGAAAAAACCGGGATGGCATGCATAAGTAAATGAGGTCTTGATCTAAATTCAGTCAGTAATTTTTAGTAAAGGGTGAGTAGGGGGGAGAACAGGTGAGGAAATGTAGAGGTCTTCTATGGACATCGGGTCTTCCAGCAGCCTAAGGAGGAAAATCTCTGAATACAAGATCTTCTTGAACCCAAAACTTCAGGAAATTGAAAAACATCATAACAATATTGCAATCAAACATACATTACAATATAGTCACAACAACTCGACTGGATCACCCATGCCCAAGTCTTCAATATCAGAAGCAAAAGAGATGATAGGAAAGTTGATTGTCATTAAACAAGAAGTCTCAAATGGAAACCCATAACCAGAGAACCAGAGGCTTCATTAAAACTTTACAATACGGGAGCTTAGCTCCACCATCGACCATAACAAAATATCAAAACTGAGTATTTATACTCATAACAATTTTCCACCATGAGAGATGTGACCTGGCTATTACATTCAAATCTTTGCGTCTATATCTTCTTCTGTCAGACGTGATCTCAGATCAATATGGGCTTTCCAGGAGAAACCGTTGATAGGGGAACTTTGGGCTGACAGTCTGCTCCCACGGCCAGTTCTTCCATGCTTTCTATTTATGTGGTGAAACGAGGTTTCAACCACCTTCCCCATTTTCATTAACTAATTTTATCGGGATCAGGGCAAGGCCTGACACCCATGAATTTTCCAGGTGGCGCCCACAACTCCTTCCAATTGATCCTGACATCTTGAAATCACGTAGATCTTCTGCTGAGACCAAGACGGGCGCTTTTGTCCCTTGGCCCAGCTCTTATCCATCGCTCCACACAACCTCGGGCCATGACCTTATGCATTTCCATGTGAAATTTCGGGATCTCACATTTTGGGAGTCTTCACTCCCCTTCATTTCAAATATTTTGGTGCTCGATCCTACGAAACGACCCATCTAGATCGACATTCGTATTTACTTTGGATTTGATGGCCACAATCATTTCCTTAAATAATCTCAGCCACCCGTTGCTCGATAGGCGCTTTCCCTGTCTTTATGGCCCTGCTTACATATGACTGTGGGTTGTGATCCTGGGCCCAAATCCCAGGTGCGTCATGATTTTGTGTTTCATGAACTCACGTTGTGCTCCGTGGTCAAATATCTGAGTCGCGAAATCATGATTGCTTGGATCGGGTGACACGTGTCTCTTTGCATTGGATGTCCCATATCATTTCGACATTTCAGGACCTTGAACCATCTGCACTTCTCACCTCAGCCTTCCCAAAAAGACTTTCTCTGCGGATCCTGCACCACATGTCCTTTTGAAATAGACGGCCCAAATCATTTCGTGACCTCGCGTTTTGTGAGTGCTCATGACTCTACCCTTTAACTTCTCCATTCTGCGAGTCAACGAAATACTAGTCTTTCACAACGTGTCCTTCCCAGGATCAACAGCTAGGATTGGCCTCACGATTTTTAGAACTTTGTATGACACTATACTTCGTGTAACTCGGTGATCCCGATTATCTGATGGTCGTCAGCCCGATCTACCCAATGGATCTCCATCCTTGAAAGATGATCTTGCTCACTCGCTTGATTTGAGTCCATATCAGACCGCTCTAAGTGTTGTGCTTGTGCTTATGGCTACAGTCTCTATAAATGAATACTTGGATGAATGACTGAGGGCTCAGGAAGGAAAAAGGATCAGTGACAGAGGTAAAGAGATAGAAGTGATCGACCATAGAGAAAATAGAAATGCTTAGGGACGACACCTCTGAGACAAGCAAAAAGAAGAAAAACTATAAGATGAAAGGAAAAAACCTTACGATTGGGTCTATAAAAGGAGGATAGACAGGCAAAAATATAGTCTTAGGTAGAAACCACAAACCCCTAAGGATTTGACAAGTTTATGTGATAACATGTCCAATGAGCGCGTGCTCAACCAGCGATAGCGCCACGCGCCAAGGAGCTTCTCCCGAGAGCAGGACAGTTGGAATCGAGTCTAGCTTCTTAACAAATTTAGATTGGGGAGAGTGAGAAGGTTTCTTACCTAGCGCTAAGATCATCCTGTGGAAAGCGTCGAACTTAGAAGGAGGAGGGGGAGGGGGGGAAGATCCCCCCTCAGAGCCCATGTCGAATCAGACAGATACAAACCCTAGCCGCAACGGCAGAAACCCTGATCTCGATCGACCACTACCTCAAGGTGCCCCATGGCTCCAGGTTAGGCCCTCACGGGAGTTGAACCTTTCCCATCAGTGAAAAATTCCTCTCTTTTCACCATTGAATCCAACCCCTTTGGGCATTAAAAAGATTACTATTAACATATATTAGTTAAACCAATTAGTATTTTTAAATTTTATCAACCAAACTTATATTGTATCCTTTTCAATTTCTATTAATTTTAACATTTTCATATCAATACTATACTATACTAAAGATATTATTGATGATTATTAATGATGCAACTCATACTACCCTTACTATCATCATTTACCAAACAACTAATTCTTACTATCATGTGTGGTTCTTTCACACCCATACTCACACAAGGCATACCAAACACTTTTCTTCCAGGCAACCTTCATGTAAACTATGGTATCGACCATATTCTTCTCCTACGACATCTTGCATTTTCTTGGCCATGATAGCATGACAGATTCCAGGGAGGTTTTAATTATTATTATTATTATTATTATTATTATTATTATTATTATATATAGAGAGAGAGAGAGAGATTGAGTTTGGTAATATTAAACTATGGTATCGACCATATTCTTCTCCTGTGACATCTTGCATTTTCTTGGCCATGACAGATTCAGAGTTTTTAGTTTTATAAAAAAAAATTGAGTTTGGTAATATAAGTGTTTGACACTTCAACAAAAAATTTAAAAACATAATTTTATCTAGCTCTTGAATTGGGAATTGGTAAGAAACTAGGAACTGGAGATTTTAGGGAGCTTCAACATCAAGGAAATGGGAGCTTGGGAATAGGTTTCCAAATAGAGAAATTTAAATTAGAATTATATTAAATTAAAATGTGAATATTTTTATTCCATTATTACAAATACATAATTTATTACAAATATGTTTATTATATTTATTCAAAATATAACTATAAAACAAAGACTAAACTACACTTAAATATTATTTCAAAAATTAGTTAAGTAAAAAAATCTTAATAATACTCGCTTTATAGTTCTGGATATGAAAAACTTTTAATGCATGTATGTTTTCCTTCAAGCCCAAAATAAACATGAAAGTCTAATAAATCAATACCCTATCCATGAGAAGCATTTGCTATTGTATTTTCATATTACAAGAATAGTACTATTTATCTTTTTCGAATCAGAATAAGAATAAATTTACAAAGATGTGTGAAGTTTATATCTCCTTCAAGCCCAAACTAGACATGAAAATCTAATCAAACAAAACCCTATCCATGAGAAACATTTTCTATTGTATTTTCATATTACAAGAATAATACTATTTAACTTTTTCTAATCAGAATAAAAATATTGCTTCAAATTTACAAAAATGTCTCAAGTTTATATATGTAACTTTTAATTTTTAAAAAATATTAAAATTATATATATAGATAGATAGATATAACTTTCACACTTTTCTTAAACTCTTACAACTCCATTTTGAAACTTGGTATATATATATATATATATATATATATATATATATATATATATATATATATATATATATATATATATATAATTCTTTAAATTTTCAATAAATATACTTTAATAATATCATTCAAATTATATATATATATATATATCTAAAATATAGAATATATAAGTATAAAATAAAAATAAAAGTGTATAAATTGTTTTTATACAAATTGTATAAATTGGCTTTATACAAATTTGTTTAAATTGTTTTTATATACCATTTTAGTTATATTATAAATATATAATAAAATAATGTAATGTTTATCATTCCTTTTCATCTACTCATGACTTCTAATCCTTAAAAGATAAATAAAAAATTTAAATTGTTTTCAATGGACTCTATAAATTTGTTTAAATTGTTTTCATACAAATTGTATAAATGGTTTTTATACAAATTACCAAAACATAAATAAAATTATATCATTTTAAATAAATATTATAAATATATAATAAAATAATGTAATTTTTATCATTCCATTTCATCTCCTTAGAATTTTTAACCCCCTTATGTAAAAGATGAAAATAAAAACTTTAAATTGTTTTAAAAAAATGTATAAATTGTTTTTATACAAACATAAATAAAACTATATTAATTAAATTATATCATAAATATATAATAAAATAATGTTATTTTTATCATTCCATTTCATCTCTTCATAACAAATTATGTAAAAGATGAAAATAAAAACTTCAATTTTTTTCAAACAATTATATAAATTATTTTTATACAAATTACAAAAATATAAATAAAACTATACCATTTTAATTATATAATAAAATAATATTATTTTTATTATTCCATTTCATCTCCTCATAACTTCTAACCATTCTGTAGAAAATTGAAATAAAATCTATCCCATGCATAAGATTTTTCTAACCATTCAAGATCAAAATAAAATCTATGCTATACATAAGATTTGTCATATCATCATTTTTGAATAAGATATATAGAGAGATATAATGTATTCAATGTACTCTATCAATAACTCCTTTTCCAACTTAGACAAGGTATTTGTCAAAGTGGCCCTCCCTCTCATCATAATGAATTTGGAGTGAATTGATAGTTGATATAAAAATCATAAGCATTTGATTTTATATTTGGCAACTAAGCATAATAAAATTTGTACTCTATCAATAATTCCTTTTCCAACTTAGACAAGGTATTTGTCAAAGTGGCACTCCCTCTCATCATAATAAATTTGGAATGAATTGATAGTTGATATAAAAATCATAAGCATTTGATTTTATATTTGGCAACTAAGCATAATAAAATTTAAAAATATATAAATTTTGATATTATATAAAAACTAATATTTTCAAATAAAAAATTTACATAAAAATTCTAAAATTAATAAAAAAAAATCAAAACATTTATACACTATAACCTATATAATTATTCAATACTTTTCATCCATAAAACAATGATAAAATGCTGTTTTAGAATTCAAAATATAATATATACAGTTTATTTCTAGAATTTTAAAATAGCATTATGAGGAACTGTGCATACTCTGAATGATCAAGACCAAATACTTAGAAGCAAATTTGTACATGTATAAAACAGCCTTATTTCACACAAACAAATCTGATTCCAGAATCAATATAAATAACTTGACCAACCAAGTGAAAGGCATTAGCGAGACAAATGAAGAGTATGCAGTCTGCATATCTTTGGTTTTAAAAAATGTAGAGAGAGGGAAAAAGCAAGAACACGGGAAGCCTTGAACCGTTAATACTCATTGAACAACTCTGCGGCCTTTGAAATTGGAAACAGAAAATCCTGAATAACATTGCAGTAACACTGTACATCCACATCCATAAAGCAATCTTGCGAGACATGATACGTCATGCGCTCGATTCCCCATCACATCTCAAAATCCATGTACATCAGTCTCACGATTGACAGGGTAAAGTTTGTATTAGTTTTAATTTTATTTAACTGGTATATACAATCAATCTTAAAATCAACTTTTTCTCTAAAAAATATTGATTTGTAATATATATATATATATATTATTGTCAAGTTTAAAAACATAAAGGGTTTGTGGAAAAAGATTAACTGTAATATTCGAGTCAAACAAAGTTGTCCATTGTTCTCTACCTTTTTGGTATATACATTGACAAGTTAGAAGATTGCTTGGAAGGAGCAAGTTGTGTCGGCCCTACTCTCATTGGTATAGTCATCAATCTTATTTTTTATGTCGATGATATCATTCTTATGGCAAGGAGTCCCCACGATCTTGAAAACCAACTAAGAATCCTCAAGGATTCTTGCTCTAATATGGGTAATGAATATTAATACTGACAAGACTAAGGTCATGATCATTAAATTCAATAAGATCACTTATGATACCTTCTTATATGACAACAACAACTTGGAGTAAGTGACTTCATAAAAATATCTTGGAATCCATATTCACCACAAGCTCAATTGGAATTATAGCATTGAGAAATGGATTATTGGGGGATGGAAAGTTTATTATGGGTTTGAAAACAATTGTAAATCAATCGATCTTTGGATTTGGGATAAGAAGAAACTCCTCTTTGAGACTCTTGTTACACATGTAATTCTTTATGGATGTGAAGTCCGGGGATGTAGTATCTCTCATGAATCGTGGAGAAAGATAGAGCAAATACAAAATAATTTTATAGCTTATAATCTCAAAATTAAAGGAAATATGTCGTATGCCATCCTCCTCTTAAAGGAAAACCTCTCCCCCATTGAGAGCAGAGCTATGGCTAGATATATAATGTATAAGAACAAGTTAAACAACATGGAAGACAATAGGCTTCCTAAAATTGCTTCAAAATCTAATCATAACTACCATCGACTCAAGCGAGGATGGCATAAAGATGCTCAATCTTCGCTAAACTATTGGGGAATCATGGAAGACACCATTTTGCAGAATAAGGATACTATTAAAAATATCATCAAATCAAAATTTAAGAAAATGTGGTGTGATAAAGAGTTAGAGGAAAAAATAAAATTAAGGTATCATAAGGATGTAATCAACCCTAATCTAGAAGATCAAAATTATCTCTTTGTTTTGACAAGTGTAAAGAAAAAAATAAACAATGTTAAGATCAGAACAAATTATCACGAGCTCCAAAGTGAAACTGGGCATTGGTCAATTCCTAAAATGCCATGGGATGAAAGAGTGTGTCACCTTTGTCACATTAATAAGGTTGAAGATGAAAAACGCTTTCTCTTAGATTGTCCAGCCTATACCCAGATTAGATCTCAATTTCAAAATATTTGTCACACTTCCAACCTTCCTAACCTTGTAACCCAACAAAACTATGGTGATCTTGGAAAGCTTCTCTTAATGTTTTTCGAGCACATAAACAAAATTCTAAAGAATTGCAAGTAATCCCTTACCCTCTTAAGGTCTGATACACCAATATCATCATCATCATCATCATCATATATCTATTCCCAAAGAGGTTGGAAAGGTGGAAAGCGAGGAGTTTTTCACCCTTGAGCAAGGTTCAATTCCTATGAGGGCCTTACCTAGAACCATGGGGGCACCTTGATTTCGGGGAGATTTTCCATTTACATAGAGAGTACGAGTATCGGTGTGTGTCAACCATATATATAATATAGTAATTTTGAATCTCAAACTAAATCAATCTCAATTACTTTGATTAAATTATATATATATATATATTCAAATAAAAATGTTATTTAATATTAATATATTATTTTTAAAATTATATTATAATATTAAAAATATAATATAGTAATTTTGAATTCTCCAAGGATCCACTTTAGTTCCAAATAATCAAAACATTTAATTGATAATCAATGGTCCCAAATAATCAAAACTTTTAGCTGATAATCAATGTCTTTGATCAATTTGGACCAAAGAGGAAATCTAAGGTGTTTTGGCTCAAAAATTATCATAGCCCAATGATTTCATGTGTAATAACCATGTTTCCCCCAGCTTGTAAATATAACTATAAATTACCTATAGACTATGGACAGACTGAATTTGTGTGTACATTGGAACTAATGAACCTTTTTATTATAAAAGGTAATGTAGATATATATGTATTTTCTGTTATTAAATAAAATGGACAATGTTGCATAACTGCTATGGAGGGGGTTTGCCAAGATAGAACATGATGCTATGAGAGAGATGGTGAGGGGAACCAATAATGGTTGAGATGACTTCCACTAGACCAGTACCTTACTGGATTTAAATTTCTTAGACCTAGAACAATCATCTGGCCCAGAAATAAGTTATCAGTCAGGTTGGTAGTTGGGAAGTCCTCCTCAAGAGTTAATGAGGAGATGGGCGGAGTACCCATCTAGAAGACTCCCTGACCTGACCACAAACTGGGGAATCAGACCCACACAATATTGTTGAGGAAGGAAAGAAAAGAAGGGGATTCGTGGGCAAAGGGGAGGGAGAGAAAAGATGAGTCGAGAGACCATTCTTTCAGAAGAGAGAAGAGAGGGTGCAATTCTCTGGTTCTGAAGAGAACTGAAAAATGAGATTACTAAACTCAAGCTCTGTGGAGGGAGGGCGCCTCCTTCAAACCATCCATTCGTGTGACCGAGGGCTCATGTCCACGGTCCTAACCAAATAATTCTTAAGAGTAGAGCGTACATCCTCGAGGCTTGTTAGAGAATCCATATGACCAAGACCTGGGAACCCTTCACTAGGTTTGAAAGGAGCAAAGCTACTCTATCTTCAGAACTTTGGGAGTTCGGAGGCCCGGGACGCTATGAACTTACAGCCTCCAAAACCAGTCAAATACAACTTGTTCGTTCGATTACCAGCAAGATTGATCAACATCTAGCAGTTTCCCTAACTGTGATTGTGGGATCTGTCTCACCGTTAAACCCTGACACCCTCACCAAACTCCCGAAGTAATGCAATCCATAGATCTGAGGATTCTCAAGATATTCCCTAATCGTTAGATCTATGTCACGGTCATCCCAGCGTTGACCACTTTGGGAGAACAAAGGTGTCATAACACCAAAATCCCTGAATGTCGGAATTGCGAATTAATGTGAGTTGTGGATCTAGGGAGTCCATTCAGAACCCCTCCCAACCGTCTAATCCACCAGTGGAAGGATTCACGCATAACACCTTGGTGAAGTCCTACTCTAGGAGAAAAGGAGTATTAAGCAGGTATAACCCTGAATGTTGAACTCACGAAGTGACACAAACTGTATATCTGGGGACGCTTCAGGATCTCCCATGACCATTAGATCTAGAGTGTGCTCATCTCGACGCTGACCACTACGGGAGCAAAGAGTTTTACACAATGGATTCCTCGAACGTTGAAGTTACAAAGTAACGAAGGCCGTAGATCTATGGATTTATGTGAACACATCTCGACCGTCAGATATAAGGGGCTTTGGAAGGTTGTCAGTACGAAGTGACATGGCACGCTTACGACACCCAAGGTGATGTGGGGCCACGTTCGACATGCCACGTGTCACCTTTATTCGTGCTTTTCACAGACCCTATGTTCCCATTAGAACGTGACATGTGTCATGTAAGTTTTTAAACCTATCAAGTAAAGAAATGCATACATATTCTTAATCAAAACATAAATTAATCAATGGCTCATACACATAGTACACATAGATTTACGCTGGAAACCTTTAACCGGGAGAAAACTAGCCTTCCTTGGTGTCGTACCTTTCAACTCTTCATTGTATTAATTTCACCATTCACCATAAAATATACACAATATTTTAGGTATTTTGTAGCTACCAAAACCCTAATCCCTTAATTTGGGATTAATTTAAAAAACTACTAAAAATAGAAAAATCTGCTAAAATAGCAAAAACTACCCAAAAATAAAATTCGGGGCATTACCCCGAATGTTGTGCATAACCCAGGGGGGGGGGCTACTCCCCCCTGGGATCCCCTAGAAAAGCGCCCGAAGCACATGACACAAAGAGTGAAGGAAGTTGGCATCATCAGACGCAATTGTCAAATCTGACGCGCCCACATACACACATGCAAAGAATATAACACATGCCCAACATTCTCCCACTTGTTGTTTTCTTTGCATACAGGGGTTCACAGGATTACATAGTCAACAATCCAGGGCAGCAATACCCATTGTTACTCTACACTAGGAGAAATTCTCTATGCTCACAGACTTTGTCAATGAATCTACAACATTCTTCAAAGTGTCAACCTTTTCCAACAACACCTTCTTTTCTTCAACCATGTCTCTCACAAAGTGATACTGAATATCAATATGCTTTGTCTTCGAATGATAAGAAGCGTTCTTTTCTAGTAATATTTCACTCTGACTGTCACAATCTAATCTCACTACTTGTTGTACCAACCCAATACCTAAACACAATCTATGTAACCATATTGCTTCATTTCTTGCATGAGTGGCTACCATGTAGTCTTCTTCTATAGTTGAGAATGCCACTACAGACTATCTTTTTCTCATCTAACTAATTTCTCCTCCAAATAGGTTAAACACATACCCACTTGTAGATCTTTTGCGATCTAGATCTCCAGCCCAATCTGCATCAACAAACCCAAGTATGTTCAACACTTTGTCCAATCTAGGTCTTCCTTGGTAGCACAATCCATAATTGGTAGTGCCACACAAATACCTAAAGACCCTCTTCATTGTTTTCCAATTCTCCTTCCTTGGTTTTGACATATACCTGCTCAAAAATCCCACTGCATGTGCAATGTCTGGTCTAGTACAGACCATTTCATACATCAAACTACCAACTGCACTGACATACGGAACATGGGACATGTCCTCTTCTTCTTCCTATGTCTTGGGACACTGATCTGCAGATAACTTTACACCTATAGGAATAGGAACCTTGACTAGTTTACTTCCATGCATATTAAACCTCTACAATATCGTCTCAACATATTTTCTTTGATTCAACCATATTTTCTTGTTTGAACGATCTCTTTTAATCTCCATTCCCATAATGAAGTTAGCAGCACCAAGATCCTTCATGTCAAATTTGGAGGATAGTTTTGATTTCACCTCCTTGATAACATCCATGTTATTTCCTACCAACAACATGTCATCAACATACAACACTACATAAATGAAGTGATTAACAACCTTCTTGGAATATACACAGTGATCGACCCTGCTTCTCACAAATCCCAATCCAAGGATGTATGTGTCAAACTTTTGGTACCACATCCTAGGTGATTCCTTCAGACCATATATTGTCTTCTTTAGATTACAAACCATCTCTTTCTTTCCCGTCACTACAAATCCTTATGGCTGCTTCATGTAGATTTCCTCTTCCAGATCGCCATGTGGGAATGTTGTCTTCACATCCATCTGTTCCACTTCAATATCAAAAGTAGAAGCAATAGATAAAATAAATATAAGAGAAGTTAACTTGGCAATAGGAGAAAAAATCTCACCAAAGTCAATTCCCTCTACTTGGGAATAATTGTTTGCTACTAATTGAGCTTTGTATTTCTCCACTTTTCCTTCTGCATTAAGCTTCTTCTTAAACAACCATTTTCTACCAACATATTTTCTTCCAGTTGGAAACTCAAATAAATCCCATGCCTTATTCTTATCCAAGGCATCCATTTCTTCAAACATGGCCTTCTTCCAAACTTTACTATCCTTTGAATTCACCGCTTCCCTAACAGTTATGGGATCATTATCAGTAATAGATAAAGAAAAAATAGAATGAAAATTAGGTGGATTGTACCTTTCTAGTTTCCTTCTTTCCCTCACTGATCTCCTCAATATTGGGGTATGAGGTTCTTGTTCTTCTGCTTCATCTTCTTCGGTTGATTCATATTTTGCATCATCCAACTCAAACTCTATTTTCTCAGGTTCTTCTTTCCTTGGTAGGAATTCTTGTTTGGAAACATATTTCACCTCTCTAAAAACAACATCCCGACTGTAAACAGTCTTCTTAGTTTCTGGGTTCCAAATCTTATAACCTTTCACACCATCTTTATAACCCATAAATATACAGTTTTCAGCTTTATTATCCAGCTTACACCCATTTTCCTTTGGAACATGTATATAAGCAACGCAACCAAACACTCTGAGATGTTCAAGAGAGGGTTTCTTACCAGTCCATACCTTGTGTGGATTTTTATCATCCAGCACTGATGAGGGTGATCAATTGACCAGGTAACATATTGTACCCATTGACTTTGCCCAAAATTCTTGTCCTAACTCATCACCACTAAGCATGCTGCTTGTTTTTTCCATCAGTGTCATTTTCATCCTTTCTGCAACTCCATTTTTTTGAGGTGTGTATGGAGTAGTCTTCTTCCTTGATATACCACACTTCTTACATAATTCTTTGAATTCATTTTCTCATAATTCTCCACCATTATATGTCCTCAATACCTTTATTTTCTTCTCTGTCTGATTTTCTACCAGAGCCTTAAACTCTTTAAATTTATCAAATACCTCAGATTTCTTTCTAAGAAAATAAACCCATGTGTTCCTTGAGAAATTATCTATGAATGAAACATAATACACAGATTTACCTAGTGATGAATAGGCATAGGTCCAAACACATCATTGTGTATCAACTCTAAGATCCTGTTTTCTCTTGTAGCACCAAATGGGAATCTTACTCGATTTTTTTTATCATATATGAAATGTTCACAGAAATCAAAATCCAGAGTGAAATTAGAAATACCTTCAACCATACCTTTATCGTGTAGTGTTCTAAGGCCCTTTTCTCCAATATTTCCCAATCTTTGATGCCACATCATGGTCTTCTTTCCAGGGACAATATTGTTCTTGTCTTGTTTATTTCTCTGCTCAGGGACAACATAACTATTACACACATTAGTATAAGTGTTTCCCAAAAAATTGTACAGAGTTCCACACCGAACTCCCCTCATCAACACCATTTCTCCTCATACCATATTACAAGTTCCCTTTCCCAATACAGTATCCACTCCTGCATCATCCAACTTGCTTACATATATAAGGCTCCTGGCTAGTTTTGGAATGCACAGAACCCTAGGGAGAGTTCTAATCCTTCCATGTTTTAGCAACAACTTAACCCTTCCATGTCCCATGATTTTGGCCATCGAGTCATCTCCTAGGAATACATCACCACCATGGTATTTTTCATATTCATAGAACCACTCCCTATGAGGAGTCATATGATATGATGCACCTAATTCGATCAATGATACACCACGCTCTACATGTGTACCTTTATATTCCAGGTAAACATCACCTCCTTCTTTTGTGGAGGTTTTTACCTCTTTGGAAGAGGTATTATCAGATCCCTTTGGTTTATCAACCTTCTTAGACTTGCAATCTTTCTTATAATGCCTTGTTTTACCACACTTCCAACATTTCCTCAAATATTTTCCTAGAGACTTAGATCTACCTGTAGATTTAGATCTCCCTCCCAAAGACTTACCAAGATTCATGTCTTGGGTAAGACCTCTTACAAATAAAACATTTGTGCTCTGACTATCCATGCTTTTCTTCCTCATCTCTTCAGATAACAAGGATGAAACTACATCCTCATACTTCAATGTAGATTGAGTAGTACTACCAATTGCTACAACCAAATTATCCCAAGAGTCTAGAAAAGAACATAACAAAGTAATACAATTATATTCTTCTTCAATCGTAATATTAACAGAGAGAAGTTGACTTACCAGAGTATTAAAGGCATTTAGATTTTTTAGCACAGAATCTCCATCTTCCATCCTAAGATGATACAACTTCTTTCGAAGAAACAACTTGTTTACTAGGGACTTTGATTGATACAAATCCCCTAACTTATCCCATAATTCCTTGGCTGCAGATTCTCTCGAGACATTCAACAACACTGAATCTATCAAGCATAGTCGAATAATACTCCTTTCTCTTCTATCCAACTTCTCCCAATCTTCCTTCGACATAACAGTAGGTTGTGTACCAGGATCCACAATGATCCATTGTTCTTCATCTACAAGAAGGTCCTCCATCTTGAGCTTCCATAGCTCAATTTTTTTACCGTTGAACTTATCTATCTTGATTCTATAAAAGCTTGTCATTCCTCTTTCTATACTCGAATCACTACTACAAAATCTCCCATTGAACCCAGGTTTATCACAGACCCAAGATAAACTTGATCTATCAAGACTGATCCAAACCCTTAGCAACAAAGGCGTCCCCCTGAAGCCAAAAATGAGCTCTGATACCATATGGAATTTTTTCAAACCTGTGAAGTAAAGCAATGCATATAGATTCTTAAGCAAAACAGAAATTAATCAATGGCTCATACACATAGTACACATAGATTTACGTTGTAAACCCTTAACCGGGAGAAAACCAACCTTTCATGGTGTCGCACCTTTCAAATATTCATTGTATTAATTTCACCATTCACCATACAATATATACAATATTTTAGGTATTTCGTAGCTACCAAAACCCTAATCCCTTAATCCGAGATTAATTTAGAAAATCGCTAAAAATAGCAAAAACCTCCCAAAAACAAATTTGGGGTGTTTCCCAGAGCCGAACGTTGCATGTAACTAGGGG
>ML803297.1:325403-337728 GCA_009831015.1 Picea engelmannii
TTATAATATTAAAAATATAATATATAATTTTGAATTTTGCAAGGCTCCACTTTAGTTCCAAATAATCAAAACATTTAATTGATAATCAATGGTCCCAAATAATCAAAACATTTAGTTGATAATCAATGTCTTTGATCAATTTGAACCAAAGAGGAAATCTAAGGTGTTTTGGATCAGAAATTATCATAGCCCAATGATTTCATGTGTAATAACCATATTTCCCTCAGCTTGTAAATATAACTACAACTTGCCTATAGACTATGGACAGACTGAATATGTGTGGACATTGGAACTGATGAACCTTTTTATTTTAAAAGGTAATGTAGATATATATGTATTTTTTGTTATTAAATAAAATGGATAGTATTGCATAACTATTGATGAGCAGGTTTTCCAAGATAGATCATGATGCTATGAGAGAGAGAGAAAGGGGAACCAACAATGCTTGAGATGAACCCCACTAGACCAATACCTTACTAGATTTAAATTACTTAGACCTAGAACAATCCTTTGACCCAGAAATAAGTTACCATTCAGGATGGTAGTTGGGAAGTCCTCCTCAAGAGTTAATGAGGAGATGGGAGGAGTACCCATCTGGAAGACTCCCTGACCTAACCACGAACTGGGAGATTATACCCACACAATCTTGCTGAGGAAAGAAAGAAAAGAAGGGGATTCGTGGGTAGAGGGGAGGGAGAGAAAAGATGAGTCGAGAGACCATTCTTCCAGAAGAGAGAAGAGCGGGTGCAGTTCTCTGGTTATGAAGAGAACTGAAAAATGAGTTCGTTTTGGGTGCAAGAATTTGTTGGCAGCATTTCCAGCAATAAACGAGGTTACAGAGAAGACGAGTGACTGTGGAAGTACTCGTTCCAGACCCCCTTGCTTGGTAGAGAGAAAATCCTTTTGCTAAGTTCTTGTGGGAGGAGGAGAGTAACCTCCATCCTTGACTGTCATTGAACAAGAAGAAAGAGTCTCTCTCTCAGAGCATCATGGTCTAGCTAGGGGGTGGCCAGTGGTAAATACGTTCAGGAGTAGTTGTGCCTATGGCTGGGTGGAAACATGCACCCCTCTCAGTAGTTGCTTCACGATTTCGGTTTTCTCGATAAGTATTCTCTGTTCCTGTGTACTAGAGTTGAAATCATGATTGAATGGTTGTGTCTATGACTAAGATTTGCAGTGCTTGATTATATTAGAAATGCTTATTATTCTTCTGTAAACCCCTACTTTTGAATGGATTTCTATTTGCCTCTGCTTAGCAGTAGGAGAAATGTTAGACGTGGGTCTATGAATGAATCTAAGAATAAGTTTACGAACTATGGATTGGTTGGAAAATCCTTAAGGGAATTTTTCCCAAGTATGGACTTTGTAATGAAAGAGTCGGGATGGGTTTAGCTGGAATATTTCAGTCATGTCGACCTCTCGAATTTACCTTCGCAGGATTACTAAACTCAAGATCTATGGAGGGAGGGCACCTCCTTCAAACCATCCGTCTGTGTGACTGAGGGCTCATGTCCATGGTCCTAACCAAATAATGGTTAAGAGTAGAGCGTACATCCTCGAGGCTTGTCAGAGAATCCATATGACTAAGACCTGGGAACCCTTCGCTAGGTCTGAAAGGAGCGAAGCTACTTTGTCTTTGGAATTCTGAGAGTTCAGAGCTACGGAATGCTATGACCTTACAGCCTCCAAAACCAACCAAAGACAACCTGTTGGTTTGGTTACCATCGAGGTTGATCGACATCTGGTGGTTTCCCTAACCGTGACTGTGGGATATCTCCCACTGTTAAACCTGACCCCCTTACCGAACTCGCAAAGTAATGTAAGCCATAGATCCAAGGATTATCAAGATCTTCCCTCACCGTTGGATCTACGTCGTGGTATGCCCGACGTTGACCACTTCGGGAGAAAAAAGGTTTCATAACACCAAAACCCCCGAATGTCGGAGTTGCAAATTAATGTGAGTTGAGATATTTGTTTGATCAACGAAAACTTAGTCTCACCAAAAACCATAGTGGGTTGAGATATCTGTTTGATCAACCAAAACTCAATACTATACAAGCTAGATGGATGCTCTCCTTAGTGAGTTTGATTTTGAAATCAAACATATCAAAGGAAAATAAAATAGGGTGGTTGATGCCCTTAGTAGAAGTATGAAAGTGATTCACTTGGCAGTTGTAAGCACTTGTGAATCAAACGTCAAGGAGAGAGTCAAAAGTACACAAGAAATAGATGCATTTTTCAAGACTGTGAAATCATACTTAGAAAAAGATCCCACAGGGTTGAAGTGTGAGGGTTATCAATTGTTGAATGATGTCTTGCTAACTTACAAAGTTAGGTTGTATATTCCAAATTGTGACGACTTGAAGAGGTTCATAATGGATGAACTACACAAAAGACCATATACAGGTCATCATGGTTATCAGAAAATGATCACGACCACTAGGAAACTATTCTATTGGCCCAGACTGAAAAATGACGTAGCTAATTACTTAGCTAAATGTCTAGAATGTCATAAGGTTAAGGCAGAGCACCGACATCCAGTAGGGTTTTTGCAACCCCTACCAATCCCAGAATGGAAATGGTAAACCATCTCCATGGATTTCATCACAGGGTTACCAAAATCAACCAAACATAATGACACCATCATGGTAGTGGTGGAAAAATTGAGTAAGGATGCTCACTTTATTCCCTTCAAATCAACTAGCAAGGAAATGGATATTTCCAATATTTTCACGAAGGAAATATTTCTACTGCATGGCATGGATAAGTAGATCATATCCAACAGAGATACAAAATTTACTTCAAACTTTTGGAAATCTATGTTTGTTGGTTTTGAAACTAAATTACTATTTAGTGCAGGCTATCACCCTCAAACTAATGGGAAGACAGAGAGGGTAAACCAAGTGCTAGAGGACATGTTAAGGATGCATGTAATGCATCATCCCAAGAACTGGGAAGACTACCTACCACTGGTATAAATTTCTTATAACAATGGCTATCAAGAGTCATTGAAGATGAGCCCTTTTGAGGCCCTCTATGGTAGACGATGTAATATTCCAATCAACTGGTATAAAACAGTAGACATAATTACGATCGGGCCAAATATACTAAAGGAAATGGAACAACAAGTAATTCAGATAAAACATAATCTAAAAATAGCTCAGGATAGACAAAAAAGCTATGGAAACAAAAAAAGGACTCCTAGAGAGTTCAAAGCAGGGGATCATGTGTATCTCTGAGTTAGACCCAGAGAGAGTTCCTTGAGAATGGGATCATGTGCCAATCTAGCACCTCAGTATTGTGAACCCTTTGAAATTTTTTATAGAGTGGGACCTGTAACATATAGACTAGCACTTCCTCCCATAGTGAAGGCACATAATATTTTCCATGTTTCGTTACTAAAGAAATATGTACATGATTCTAATCATATAATTGATTGGTTTGTGATTCAAGTGGAACCAGAGGGAGAATTCCTACCAGAGATACAATGCATATTAGACAGGAAGGAAACCCCACTCAGGAATAGAACCATTGCACATGTCAAGGTGTAGTGGAAACACTTTGGTCCAGATGAAGCTACATGGGAAATAGAAGATGCCATGAAACAAGCATACCCATTTTTATTTACTTCTGTACATACATAGCACATTGGTAGGTAGAACATCAAGGAAGGTGTTCCTTTAAGGGGGAGGGGATTGTAATAACCTTGTTTCCCCTAGCTTGTTAATATAACTATAACTTGCCTATAGACTATAGATAGACTGAATATGTGTGGACATTGGAACTGATGAACCTTTTTATTATAAAAGGTAATGTAGATATATATGTATTTTATGTTATTAAATAAAATGGATAGTGTTGCATAACTATTGAGGAGGAGGTTTTCCAAGATAGATCATGATGCTATGAGAGAGATGGTGAGGGGAACCAACAATGGTTGAGATGACCACCACCAGGCCAGTACCTTAATGGATTTAAATTACTTAGACCCAGACAGTCCTCTGACCCAGAAATAAGTTACAAGACAGACTGGTAGTTGGGAAGTCCTCCTCAAGAGTTAATGAGGAGATGGGCGGAGTACCTGTCTGGAAGACTCCCTGACCCAAAAACGAAGTGGGGAATCAGACCCATGCAATCTTACTGAGGAAGGAAAGAAAAAAAGGGGATTCATGGGTAGAGGGAAGGGAGAGAAAAGATGAGTCGTGAGACCATTCTTCTGGAAGAGAGAAGAGTGGGTGCAGTTCTATGGTTCTGAAGAGAACTGAAAAATGAACTCGTTCTGGGTGCAAGAAGTTGTTGGCAGCGTTTTCAGTCCAAGATGATAAACAGGGTTGTAGAGAAGACAAGTGATTGTGGAAGTAATCGTTGCAGACTCCCTTGCTTGGTAGAGAGAAAATTGTTTTGCCAAGTTCCTGTGGGAGGAGGAGAGTAAGCTTCATCCTTGACTATCGTTGAAAAAGAAGAAATAGTCTCTATCTTAGAGCATCATGGTCTAGCTAGGGGGTGGCTAGCGGTAAATCCGTTTAGGGGCGGTTGTGCCTGCGGTTGGGTTGAAACAGGCACCCCACTCAGCAGTTGTTTCACGATTCTGGTTTTCTTGATAAATATTCTCTGATCCTGTGTACTAGAGTTGAAATAATGATTGAATGGTTGTGTCTATGACTAATATTTGCAGTGCTTGATTTATATTAGCAATGTTTATTATTCTTCTATAAACCCCTGCTTTTGAATGAATTTCTATTTGCCTCTTCTTAGCAGCAGGAGAAGTGTCAGACGTGGGTCTATGAATGAATCTAAGATTAAGTTTACGAACTCTGGATTGGTTGAAAAATCCTTAAGGGAATTTTTCCCAAGGATGGACTTCGTAATGCAAGAGTCGGGATGGGTTTAGCTGGAATATTTCAGTCTTGTCGACCTCTCGAATTTACCTTCACGAGATTACTAAACTTAAGTTCTGTGGAGGGAGGGTGCATTTTTCAAACCATCCATCTGTGTGACCGAAGGCTCATGTCCACGGTCCTAACCAAATAATGGTTAAGAGTAGAGCGTACAACCTCAAGGCTTGTCATAGAATCCATATGACCAAGACCTGGGAACCCTTCGCTAGGTTTGAAAGGAGTGAAGCTACTATGGCTTCGGAACTTCGGGAGTTCGAAGCTCTGGGACGCTATGACCTTACAACCTCCAAAACCAACCGAAGACAACCTATTGGTTCGGTTACTAACGAGGTTGATCGACATATGGCGGTTTCCCTAACTGTGACTATGGGATCTGTCCCACCGTTAAACCCTAACCCCCTTACCAAACTCGTGAAGTAATGCAAGCCATAGATCCGAGGATTCTCGGGATCTTCCTTGATCATTGGATCTACTCCGTGGTCAGCTCGACCTTGAACACTTCGGGAGAGCATAGGTGTCATAACACCAAAACCCTCGAATGTCGGAGTTGTGAATTAATGTGAGTTGTGGATCTGGGGAGTCCATTGAGAACCCCTCCCAACCGTCCGATCCACCAGTGGAAGAATTCGCGCGTAGCACCTCGACGAAGTCCTACTCCAGGAGAAAAGGAGTATTAAGCAGGTAGAACCCTGAACGCCAAACTGGTGAAGTGACATAGACCGTAGATCTGGGGTTGCTTCGGGATCTCCCACGACCATTAGATCTAGACCATGGTCAGCCCGACATGGACCACTCCAGGAGCAAAGAGGAAGTTACACAGTGGATTCCCCAAACATCGAAGTTACGAAGTAATGGAGGTCGTAGATCTATGGATCTACGTGGACACATCTCGACTGTGGGATACAAGGGATGTTGGAAGGTTGTCGGTCCAAAGTGACGTGGCACGCTTACGTCACCTAGGGTGATGTGGAGCCACATTCGACATGCCACGTGTCAACTTGATTCGTGCTTTTCACAGACCCTATGTGCCCATTAGAACATGACACATGTCACCCATTGATGGGGCCATGTTTCATCTCTGCCTTGCCGCGTGTCACCCCCTGGCACATACTCACTTGGGCTAATAGCGGGTGGAGTACTTGGGACCCACCTGTCCTTTCCATTGCATTTAATGCACCATCGCGTGTAAGGGTGGACCCTTCAGAAGTCCGGGAATTCGAAACTTTAGGGGTTTGGGGTGTAGTATTTTAGATAAGCCGAAACGGACGAAGGCTGGAGCCACGTGGCAAGATTCTGGAATCCTTCAGGAGTTTGGGATTTCGGGGCTCCGAAGGATATGCACGTAGAAAGAAAAAGGGGTGATCAACATTGAATGTCGAATTCTCGTAACCATGTACGTTACACGAGGACGAAGTCCTGTCGGTGGATTTAATAGTGGATGTATTTCCAGCATAGATGTAGGAGCGCTAGGGAGCTCCAAGACTTCGAGGAACCTTGGGATAGTACGAATGGGATGAACCCATGTGGGTGCCACGTGGCCCTTGACCAATAACGCCTGAAGAGCTTTGGAAGGGCGTAACTCCCAATCTAGAGCTTGGATTCGAGCAGGGTAATAGTTGTTAGACAACTCTTGATGAGCAGAAGAGGACATAGATCTCGGAAAAAAGATCTGGGATCTTTGAGTAGGAGCAAAAATTTTGATGCTCCATCCCTAAAAAGGGTACTTAGGGGTCAAGTGTGTCACATCATGGCTTTGATTATTTCCGAGCCAAAGCACTTATGGGGCTCAACTTTCTCTCTAAATAATCAAAGCCGGTTTTTAGCTCTAAATGAACAAGGTTATTAATTTAGTTGATTTTTATGAATGAAATCAATGTCATAGTCTAAACATTGTAGGTTTTGGTATTTTATCGAGGATATTTTTTGTTTAATTTTATTCGAAATTTCATTAGAAATTATTGTATCTACAGATTTGAGTGGTTAAATGTGTGAGTGTACATTAATTTTTCAACATGTTGAATACATTTATAATTCAAATAACAAAAAATTACTATTTTATCCATATTTATGTTATGCAAAAAAAAAAAAATCAATTACTTTGATCATTTCAAACCAAAGCCAAGCCTCTAGAAATGTGAATTGCTTTAACTCTATAAATGATCAAAGCCATTAATTTTTATCCACCAAATCAATGACTTTGATCATTTCATAATAATGATCAAAACTATTGACTTTTAAGTGAGCGATTTTGATAAAAACCGCTGAAATCGTTAGGAAAAATAAATATCAAATGTTCTAATAAAGATAGTTTTGGTTTTTTTTTTTGGTTTTTTTTTTAATTGTTTGATAAGCCGGAATACTGTAAAAGAGACAATACTGCGCTTTCGTTTTCTTTTGGCCAATTGACATGTTTACTCAACTTTCATTAATCTTTTCAAAACTCGTACTAAATTCCTCTCTGCCACGCCCATGCTGCCCTCATGCATAGTAAGGCCATGGTAACGTGGCCATTTCTAAAAAATGATATTTATTTGTTTTTTCCATTTGACAAATGATTCAATTCATTGGAGGATTTCTGTTCCATCCCATACACCAATTAAAAATAAAAATTATAAAAATTAATTTTTAAATATTATATTTAATATATATTTTAAAATTTTATAAAAAAATAATATATGAAAATTATTAACTAAGCTTTTACATCCATTAAAATTAAAAATTATAAAATTATAAAAAATTAATTTATGAAAATAAACTAATACGCACTTGAATTAAATTAATCGCGGAGTGATATTAACTTTTACACCAATTAAAATTTAAAAATATAATATATATGAATGAAGGAAGTGAGTGATTGATTGGTAATGGAGTGACTGCGCTCCCCCGACAAAAGCTTTCAAATCAGGAAGGATATGGATGCCTCAAAAGCAGAGTTAGGCAAATTAAACATATTTTTTTTTTTATATTTAAAATGGGACAAAATATTGCGACAGAAATCTTGAATAATGATAAATCTTTACTCACCTAATGGGGTGATGAGAGGTGGGGCTTGGACCACACACATGGCGAGTTCTGCCATCACCTCAAAAAGTTATATGCATTTACAAACATGTGTTGTCTCGGATGGTTTGGAAGCACATGACCATGATAAAGAGAGAGGAATATGACCTACCATTCCCTTGCAAACATGATGATGGGTTGGGACTTGAGGCTAGGTAGGAGGTAGTGGGTAGTTCGTGAGACAGTGGATTATAGCAACTAGGAACCGAGATATCACATGATGGGAAAGATTCTCAAGTCTTGTCAAAACATTAAGGTCTGGGTAGGAGGAGTGAGTGGGTGGTTGATCATGGCACTTGGGGGAGCCAGGGTTTATCCATAGAGTTGGAAGGTCGATTTGAATGTTTTTTCTACGGGATATGACGTTAGGTCTTGGGTTGGTGCTCTATCATTTCACTAAGGTAACTTCCAGTGTCTTACTTATGTTATTTTGGCAAGGCTTTTCTCTGTGGGTGCTTCCTTTCCTAGGTAGTCTTTTGGTTTTCCATTTTGTAGTGGAAAATTCAGGGGAATTTGTGGGGATTGTGGGATGTTGTTATGTCTAAATCCCTTCCTGTAGTTGATTTGCAAGTCGAGTATGGTGTGTTGGTCAAACTCTATAGGGGTTTAGAGGTTATAGAAGGGAGCTTCCATCCTGGGAGCTCGTCCCTAAGGTATTACAGTGACCTTGAAGACTATGGTATTGAGGCATTTCCTAGCATTTTAGCTTTATTATTTTGCAAAGAACTTTTCCTATGGGTGTTTCTAGTCTAAGGTAGTGCCTCAGCGTCCCATAACACATGGGAATTTCCGATGGGGAGCCTTGAGGATTGTGGGATTTTGTTACGTATTTATTTTACTATGGTCGAGTTTGGGTTTGAGTGGGTAGTGTCAGACAAACTATGTAGTGGTATTGAGGTTTTAGGAGAGAGATGGTGTAAATCCCTCCGGCACCCACCGAGAGCATGCACACTCCTTGGGAAGATTCAAAGGCAAGTTGGTCGATGAACACAAGGAAGGATGCAATCAGTTGGGCACAAAATAGTCTTATAGATGTGGGTAAGAGTGCCTTGGGTGCTCACCTTGAGTAGGCAGAGCTAAGGTGGCACATGTCGCACATACCTTATGACGGATGACGAAGACTTGAGCTGCATGAGAGCATGGGCAAGGAGACTTGGGCATGAGGGCACAAGGATTGGATTTGTCTTCCCTTGGTGACACGGGCATGTTGGGGAGGTGGACCTGACCTCTTGGCACACCCACGATGAATTGGAGTCGATTGGAACGAGGGGAGTGAACACAAGGAAAAAGGAAGTGACCAAGAGATGGGGCACATCGGTCCAAGAGATGTGTCAGTTTGAAAGTGCATAACCACACGAAGGGGTGTGTCGACTCAAACAGGCACAACGGTCCGCAAATGGATGCAAGGATCCGGAGGGGACACATAAATTCAAGCAAGAGCACACATATAAATGACCAAGCGACAAACAAGCAAAGGCATAATCAAAAGATCAAGGAGTATGAGTTGGTCGAGAGATGAGTGAATCGAATGAACAAGGGAGAGTTAGATGAGGCAAGTCACAATTCTAAGGTGGGCAGACTATGGGGAAAACTGAAGTCTTGTAGCAACTTGGCAAAGTGACTCTTGCAAAGAGGAGAGATGGAATAGGTCTGTGGTTGGTGCACGTTGGACATACCGTAGGATTATAAAGAGTGGTGTAACAATGAAGTTTAGTAGGGTGGATCAGTGTGACTGGGCAAAGTGTGAAAGTTTGATTGTCTTGGTGTTGTAACTCTGTTTCACATAATAAAACAAGTCGAGTGTTAGGCATTGTTGGCACAGAGGGGCAGACCCAGGGTTCAACGCTCAAGAGCGCACCAACAAAACCCTAACTATCGACCCTTTCGGCAACACCTGCAAAGTAGATGAAGTCTCCCCCGAGGTAGAGGCAGGGGTGGTTGCAAGATTCAGGTTTCTGCAACCTTAGCTGGGACACAGATCTATGATTATACTACTTATAACGCACTTAGCATCAATCAACCATTAATATCCAACCCTTATTCTACTTCGTAGATAGCACAAAGCATCGCAATATTCACTTAGATCTACAATATCTCAACACTTAGCAACAGTAACACATCAAGTCCTGCAGATCAGCACTAAGCACTCGCATATACATCAGATCTAACAATCATATATATCTAAGAAGCACAAAGCATAAGTGAATATATCAAAATCACATAGCATAAGCAAAGATAAACATAATGAATCAAAGCACAGAGCGTTACACACAGATTTATGTGGTTCACCCCCACCCTAGGGCTATGTCCACCAACTCTTCTTCTTTATTAGTATCTTCAATCGTCAGTTACAGCACAGAGCACAAAAACCCTTCTTTGCAAAGGACAAAAGATCTGCGCAACTCGCTAGATCCCTCTTCCTTACACTTTAGCACAAAGCCTCTTACAACAACTTGCATTTAGCCTTGCAAGCTTCCTGTGATCATGCACAGAGCATTTACAATCCACTTTTGATCACACAGATCTAACTATTAGCACTAAGCCGTCTGCCATACATCACATAGATAAACTGCTACTTCTATCTAGCCTAAGCATCTATTTATACATTACAAAAGTGGGCCTAAGCGTGGCTAAACCCACAAGCCGACATCCCTTTCCCATTACATTAACCCAAAAACCCTAATAGGGGCCCAAAAGTGGACCGAGATGCTTCGCTTGGTGGTCCTTCTTTGACTAGTTGTCGCAGTTCCAAAATAGGTCAAAATGACCCAGGTTATTCCAAAACTTGGTCAAGGGCCAACAAGCACTGATGGTGTTTCCTTCACTCTATATATGTGTCTCTTGTATGTTTCACTTTTTTGTATATGTATTCTTAAAATGGCTAAGTGTTGAATGTGTTCACAATTGTCTATGTGTATTATATAGAGTGAGTGTGCAACTTGCTCGTAGCCTAGAATGGAGTATGGGTATGCTCTAGGTGAAGAGGCGTAGTCTAGACGAAGTATCCTTGGTGTAGCAGAGATGCCAAGTGAGAACCGTTGTGGTGTCGCACACCCTAGGGAGAGGTCGAAACTTGGCATTTCGGGTGGGTTTTCAAAGGGGGTTCATGACAAATGGCCTCCTTGGAGCTCCTCCCTATAGTATTACAATCTCAATGAAGTCCCTAGTGCAAAACACCCTCACCTCGAGGAGATTCAATACCATCTGGGGACCTTTTATAAGCAAATCAGGGGCACCAAAGATAGGTTCTCAGAAGAGAAAATCAACATCTATAACATCCTCACTGAGAATTCTATGGTGGACAAGAGTGTTAATGACTAGCTTGATTCCACCAACAGAAGTGCCAAGCAAAGATAGGCACACAAAACCCCAACATACAAAAGGGTGATGCTCAGGTCTCATGGAACAGGGGCAAAGAGAGCAACTGAGAAAACCAAAGATGTATACAATCGAAGTATCCCTCCTGAACCATAACAAAAAATGGAGAAGCTTGTGAACAGAGCAAGGTGGAGAAAGATGCAAACTCCAAAGCATATAATCACAAAAGAATTTCAAAAATAGGTCAAGGATATTGGTTTCTCAAGATCCAGAGACACCAAAGTATTCAAGGAAATGGAGTTTTATCGGCTAGCCAAGACTCTTGTTGCCCTATCAATGGAGGAAAAGGAAAATAAGCAGGCATAATCACTGGACAAAGTCAAGAAAATGGAAGTCATGTTTATTATTCCGTGCAGAGTGATTTTTGGGATTAGTGTCAAAGTGACTAAATGGGATCCAAACAAAAAAAATGAAATGATGGACATGACAGGCACATCATGCTCCCAAGTAAGCAATGCCAACCAATCGACATTCAACATTGAAGATGAAGATGCCAAGGGCAAGGAATATGAGATCCTTAACAAAGCAAACCCAACCATGCCACCTGAGAACTAGCAAAACATAGAATTGTGATATCTTAAGTCTCTCTACCATGTTTTTTTGTATTTTTTTCCCTAGTCTTAAGGGGTCCTCTAGATGCCCATAGAGTATAGGAGATTTTTAATGACTTTCTCAAACATAATATTATACTATTATATGAAAACTATATGAGCTCTGGTTTCTTTTTGGGAGAGCTAAGACAATTATTGTAAAATCTTTTATACAATATTAATACATTTACCATCTACTCTTCAAACAACGTGACTAAATTTTTTATCACTTGCCTAATAGGATATTTTGCATCTACTCTTCAAACAATATGATAGGAATATTTGACCGGACTCTCAAGGTTGCTGCCCTCAGTCTCCACAATGTGATAGGAATATTTGAGTGGACTCTGAAGGTTGCTGCCCTCAGTCTCCGTTTCTATCTCTTTGTGCAGTTTGTGG
>ML803298.1:0-15049 GCA_009831015.1 Picea engelmannii
GACACAATATATATCTCTATTATGATAAAATACTTCCAGTGATGAATATATGGCATTTCTAATCTATTATGTGTCTGTTATGAATGGGTGGAATGTGGATGTGTGATGTTTTCATTCTTAGTCCTTAATAAAGTATCAAATTGATTTATATGGATGCCAATTGCAGTCATGTTCAGTATGTTTAATGTTTAATCATTTATCATCGACACAAGACCTTATGGTCTCTATGATCCTCTTTGCATTTCAGGTGAGAATTTCCTCGACCCTGGCTGCAGATTGATATGCTAGTGATTAGGGATTTTGTTGGACACGTTTTGGACAAACCGTAGGTCTCAACCTCCCTATCGTTATGAAGGTCAGTGTGCTCGCAAGCATCGACTAACAGCCCAACAATGCACGACTTGACGAAGGGTGTGGACATTGCAAGAAGAGTTGAGCAAGGAGGAGATGGTGCAATGGAAGGTCTACGATGACAGAACGATCGTTCATGATTTTGGTTGTTTCGTTGACAAGGTCTGTTGTACTAGAGTTGTGGGAGCCTCTTGTATCTCGTATATCTTTGTGTGTGGCACATGATGCATGCCAGACACGTTTGTTGTAATTGTACATTGTCTTATTGTACGAATACTTAAGTCGGGTGTTAGGCCAAGTTGGGTCACCCGCACAACATACTTGTGTTGTTCTATTGTACATTGTGTTGCAAATGTAAATTGAACTAAGTGTAACAAGTATATTTGTTAAGTAAGGTTTCATATAATTCCGCAATTGAAATGAGTGATGCATAGTTCGGGCCAAGTAAATTGGTGTGGTTTTGCCACCAGTTGAAAAGTTGTGATGCCACATGTCGTTGGAGGCGGTGGATGTTTCTTCCATCCACCCGAGCTCTCCATTGGTGTGACATCTATCAATATGGACAAATGCTTCACAACCGAAATATCCATAAATAAATAGTTTACCTTTTTACCTGTGCATGTTTCATCTAGATTACCACTATCCAAGGAACTTGAAGGCCTTCTATTTATTAAGTAAACAACAGTATCTGCAACTTCTATCTAAAACTGTAAGGGCAATTTTGCATGGAATCTCATACTCCTTGCACATTCCATGATTGTCATGTTTATCCTTTCTGACACCATTTTCTTGTGGTGTTCTTGAAATCATCTTCTCTCTACAAATCTCATGGTATGAATAGTAACTATCAAACTCCTTGTTGCAGTTTTTGCCCACATTATTTGGCCTGTCTCAATCTCAACCAAATCTTTCCATTTCTCAAAAGTATCAAAGACATTCAATTTTTTTAATGAAATAAACTCAGGTTTTCATAATCACATCATCAATAAAAATAACATAATAATAAGAGCCACCAAGAGATGATACCAAAGTCGATCCCCATACATTTGTATGCACAAGCTCTAACTTTTTACTCTTCTTTTTATTCCTAACTCTGAGAAATGTGACTTTCTTTTATTTTCTATAAACACAATGCTCACAGAAATCCAAATCAACCTGCTTCAAATCTAACAACAAATTTCTTAAGTGGAGAATCTACATCCCCTTCTCACTCATGCGTCTGAGCCTACGATGTCACAATGTTGCATCTGCTCATGTAGAAGTTAAAGCAATAGAAAAGTCAACATTACTGGTACATAAATACAACATACCTACCTTCCCTTCATTTGTTATTATTAGTGATCATTTAGTAACCTTTCATGATTTTTTTGTAAATGTAATTATACAACATTCATTATCTAATTGGTCTGTTGAAATTAGATTTCTTCTCAAATCAGGAACGCGTTTCACCTCTTTCAGTAATCATTGGTTTCTATTCTACAAGTTTATTTGTATATTACCATTTCCAACAATTTTACATGGTTTATCATCACCCAAATAAACCTGTCCAAAATCACCTTGAACATAGTCTTAAAAATATTTGTTGTGGGGTATAACACAAAATGAAACCCTTGAATCCATCACCCAAGAATCAATAATGTTATTTAATGAAATCATTAAAATATCTTGCAACACATCACATGTTACATTTGTTTCATGATTATTCTCTTGTTGTCCATCTCCCTTGTTTTCCTTTTCGAGACCAACAATTTTACTTTACGTGTCATTTTCTTATGCAATGTCAGCACTCCAACTTCCCTCTGGATTTGGATATGTAATTCTTATACTTTCCATGATTCTCGAGGCTCTTTCATCTCTTCATTTTTCTTCCCTTGTTCTTCACAGTCAAAGCATTACTTGATGTCTCACCTATGTTTTTTCATCACATTTATTCACTACGGATAACACCAACAACATCATCAAACTTTAAAATGTTTGAACCAAAAATAGAATTACTCACAGTCATGACCAAGCCATTCCAGTTTTCTGGCAATGTGCACAAAATCAAAAGAGTCCTAACCTCATCATCAAAGTTTACTCCTACATGACCTAACTCACTGGTGATCGTGTTAAACTCAATTAAATGATCAGAAACAAACCCACCTTATGGCATCTTCATATTAAATAAATGCTTCATAAGAAATATCTTGTTGGAGGCACAAGTTTTTTCATATAGTTTAGTCAATGCCTTCATTAGATATTTCGTTGTCTTTTCTTCTGAAAATTTGAAAGCCATCAACGCTACCAAGCATAGTCGTATTGTTCCTAGTGTCTTTCTGTCAAAACCTCCCATTCTTCATCCTTTATAGTCACCTACTTCTTTGTTATTCTGCCCAATGGTAGGAAAAGATTTTTCTGATATAGATAGTCCTCCATTTGCATCTTTCATAGTTGGTATTTTTGGTCATTTGTTGGTTCAAATGGGAGAAATGGTAGAGGAAGAAAATTTTAGGGTCAAAAAATTTAACAACCAAAACTATCAATTATGGAAGATGTGAATGAAGGACTATCTATATCAAAAGAATATTTTCTTACCATCAATGGAATAACAAAGAATTTGACGACTATGAAGGACAAAGAATGAAAAGTTTTTGACAGAAAGACACCGGGAACAATACGACTATATCTGGCAATGTCGGTAACTTTCAACATTTCAAAAGAAAATCCAATGAAAGATCTGATGAAGGCGTTGACCAAACTGTATGAAAAACCCTCAACCTCCAACAAGGTATTTCTTATGAAGCGTTTATTTAATATGAAAATGTTAGAAGGTGGGTCTATTGCCGATCACGATCACCAGTTAAGTTCTGTAGAAGTAAATTTTGATGATGAGGTTATGAATCTTTTGATTTTGTGTTCATTACTAGAAATTTGGAATGGCTTGGTCATCGTTGTGAGTCTCTTGTTCAAACACTTTAAAGTTTGATGATATTGTTGGTGTTATCCTTAGCGAGAAAATGTGACGGAAAAACACGGGTGAGACATCAAGTAATGTCTTAAATGTGGAAAATGGAGAAAAACAAACGAAGAGAAAAAAAAAAAACAGAGAATAGTGCTATCATTGTAAGAAGAAAGGACACCTTAAGAAAAACTATTGATTTCGAAAAGGAAAACAAGGAGATGGACGATAAGAGAATAATCACGAAACAAATGTAGCAGGTGATGTTTTGCAAGATGCTTTAATCCTTTCATTAGATAAAATCACAGATTTTTTTGTGGTAGACTCGAGATCTTCACTTCATTCCACACCCCATGGAGAATATTTTCAAGACTATATTCAAGGTAATTTTAGACAAGTTTATTTGGATGCTGATAAACCATGTAAAATTGTTGAAAATAGAAAGATGCAAATAAAATTACAGAGTGGAAACCAATTATTACTGAAATAGGTGAAGCACATTCATGACTTGAGAATAAATCTAATTTCAATAGAACAATTGGATAATGATAACTGTACAGTTACATTTACAACAAATTCGTTGATCACCAATAATAGCAAAAGAAGAAAAACTAGGTACGTTGTATTTATGTTTCGATAATGTTGACTTTTCTATAGCTTTAGCTTCTACAGGAGTGAATATAACATTGTGACATTGTAGGTTGGAGTACATGAATGAGAAAGGGATGTAGATTCTCCACTCAAAAAATTTGTTGCTATATTTGAAGCAAGTTGATTTGAATTTCTATGAGCACTGTGTTTGAAAGAAAAATAAGAGTAAAAAATTAGAGCTTGTGCATACAAATGTATGAGGACTGGCTTAGATAACATCTCTTGGTGGCTCTTATTATTATGTTACTTTTATTGACGATGTGACTAGAAAAAATTGGGTTTATTGCATTCGAAAAAATTATGATGTCTTTAATACTTTTAGGAAATAAAAAATTGTGGTTGAGAATGAAACTTGAAATAAGTTAAAGTGTCTCAAATCAAATAATGGAGGCGGAGGCAAACACTGCAACAAGAAGTTTGATAGTTATTGTTCGTACCATGAAATATGCAGAGAGAAGACGGTTCGATAAATACCACAAAAAATGGTCTCAAAAATGATGGACATGACAATCATGAAACGTGCGAGTATGAGATTGCATGCATAATTTCCCTTATAGTGGTGTGAAAAAAGTTGTGGATATTGTTGTTTACTTAATAAATAGAGAGTCTTCAAATTCCTTGAATGGTGGCATTCAAGAGAAGGCATGGACAGATAAAAAAATAAATTACTTGTTTTTTAAGGTTTTTGATTGTGAAGCAATTGTCCATATTGATAGAGAAAGTAGAACAAATTTGAAACAATCCAAAAAATTATTTTTATTGGATATGCAGTTAGTGATTATAATTATTGTTTATATGATTATGAAAATCACAAAGTCATTAGAAGTAAAGAAGTGGTATTCAATGATAAGATCATGTACAAAGATCAGTTGTAGGAAAAGGAAAACACAAAATACACAATGCTTAATAAAATCACAGAAAATGAGATTCCAGAAAATCAAAATGTTCAACAATAAAAACCGCAACAACATGTACCCTCAAACTCTTGAAGGTGTTGCTAGAAGATCTGCCAAGGTAAGTAGACCCCTTGAACGATACTCTCATTCAATGTATTATTTATTGTTGACTAATTATAGTGAACCAGAAACATATGAAGAAACAAATACAGATAGAAACTAGAAAGAAGTGGGAGAAAAACATTAAAGAGGAGATGGACTCCTTGGTACATAACTTGTAATGTCTCTCCTCATGCTTGTTATAAATTTCTCCTTCCTGTTACAATATCCTAATGGTTTTCTAGCACATGACTTTCGTCAAACACTTGACAAACAAACCCCAAACTCACTGTACTAACCCTTTTGTTGCTGTTGTTAAATTTTGGGAGTGTTATTGGTTCATGACTTTTCACAAAAACTTCATTGACACTTGACAAACAAGCCCCAAACTCACTGTACTAACCCTTTTGTTGTTGTTGTTAAATTTTGGGAGTGTTATTGGTTCATGACTTTTCACAAAAACTTCATTGACATGCTCAAAACCCAATTTCAAACCCTCTCATTTGGGTTGTTGTAATATTTAGTGTATTTTATGGTTAATGCATTTTGTCGAACAATTTTCTAACATGCTATAACTCCTCGATAATGATCCCTTCTTGTTGTTGTAGTATTTATTGTTTTTTGTTTTGTATTTTCTGTTTGGTTTTTCAAAGGAGAAATGGTGGTTTTAAAGCCAAATAAACATGCATAACTCACACAAGATATAACAACAATATTGTATTCATTTCGTGCCCAAACAACAGTAATAACAACAATGATATATATAAATAAACTGTCATATTTATTATGAATCTAATTTGAATGTTTACACAACCATACAACTCAAATTTATCTTGAAGATCACTTACAATGGATGGTAATACTACTGTGAGAATGTGAATGAAAATGAGATAGAAATGATGGTTGTAGCAGCCTCCAAAATCCCCACGATTATGCTTCAAAAATGATCTCTTCCACCCAGAATTCGCTGCCTAGAGAATACTCGGTCTCTTTTGAGAGAAATCGACCCCTCCACACCAAAAATCTGCCCAACAATGATCTAACTCGTCCCAGCAAGGGTAAATCGACCCCAACAATAAATAACTCAGCCCAACAGAGAAGTAATTCATCCCAGGTAAGTAAATTGGACCCCAACAATTGTAAGCTAGGCCCTTAGACAAGATCTCAGCCCAACAATAAAGAGGCTCGACCACAGCAAGGAAATCGATCTCCTCAAACAATATTCCCTGCAGAAAAATAAATTGACCTCCTCCTCCTTCTGATACCACTGTGATGTCCCTCCTTATGGCTGTTATAAATTTCCCCTTGCTTCTACGATATCGTAGTGGTTTTCTGGAACAGGACTTTCGTCAAACACTTGACAAACAAACCCCAAACTTATTGTACTAACCCTTTTACTGATGTTGTTAAGCTTTGAGAGTGTCATTGGTTCAGGAATTTTCACAAACACTTCGTTGACATGTTCAAAACCCAATTTCAAACCCACTTCATTTGGGTTGTTGTAATATTTAGTTTATTTTCTTGTTCATGCATTTTGTCGAGCAATTTGCTAACATGCTATAACTCCACTGTAATGATATTTTGTTGTTGCTATTTTATTTAGTGTTTGTTGTTTTGTATTTTCAGTTTGGTTTTTCAAAGGAGAAACGGTGGTTTTAATGCCAAATAAGCATGCATAACTCACACAAGATATAGCAGCAATCTTGTATTCAATTGGTGCCCAAATAACAGTTATAACAACAATGATATATATATAAATAAATTGTCATCTTTATTATGGATCTAATTTGAAGGTTTACACAGCCATATAACTCACAAATTTATCTTGAAGATCACTTACAATGGATGGAAATATTGTTGTGAGAATGTGAATGAAAATGGGACAGAAATGATGGTTGTAGAAGCCTCCAAAAACCCCACATTTCTATTGCAAAAATGATCTCTTCTACCCATAATTTGCTTCCTAGAGAATACTCGGCCTCCTTTAAGAGAAATCGAACCCTCCACACCAGAACTCTACCCAACAATGATCTAACTTGTCCCAGCAAGGGTAAATCAACCCCAACAATAAATAGCTTTGTCCAGCGGAGATGTAACTCGTGCCAGGTAAGTAAACTCGACCCCAACAGCTGTAAACTATACCCCTAGACAAGATCTCGGCCCCAACAATGAAGAGGCTCGGCCCTAGCAAGGTAATATATCTCCTCAAACAATATTCACTGCAGAAAATTAAATTGACCTCCTCCCTCTGATACCGTTGTATTGTCTTCTGGCATCGGACTTTCATCAAACACTTAACAAGCAAACCCCAAACTTACTATACAAACCTTTTTATTGTTGTTGTTAAGTTTAGAGAGTATTAGTGGTTCAGGACTTTTCACAAACACTTCGTTGACATGATCAAAACCCAATTTCAAACCCCCTCATTTGGGTTGTTGTAATATATAGTGTATATTCTGGTTCATGCATTTTATCAAACAGTTTGCTAGCATGCTATAACTCCACTGTAACGATCATTTGTTGTTGTTGTTGTAGTGTTTCTTAGTGCTCTTCTGTTTTATGAATTATGTCAAACAGTTCATCTTTATGCCCAGTATCCGCTATAAATTCCCGTCTTACTGACTGCTATAGTATTATAGGTGTATCTCTGGTTGGTGACTTTTGTCAAACACTTAAGCTGTAGGTTCCAATCCACTGTAAAAATTCTCTTGTCACTGTTGTTATGATTTTATATTTGCTGCTATGTTTTCTTAAGGTGTTTGCCAATGGATAAACATGGTTTTGGTGTCAATGAAATATGAAATATGTAAAAAATGTACAAATTATAACAAGAAGTTTATAATGGAAAAATAATTCAACCAACAACAAAATGAACATAAATCAGATCTGATTTTATTTATGTCTGACCTTGTTACATGTGCTTGACATCATTGGAATTCAAATCCGGCCTCTTCATGAAGTTTACAACGCCTTTTATGAATGAATGTGACTTGGCACATAGTATATGACAACGACTTAACCAAACAACAAGAAATATAACCAATCTGATTGCTTTATTAACCCTTAAATTTAAATTGGAACATCAACAAATAACTCACAAATCTGACTTGTAATGCATTAGCAATGGATGGCACAATTGAATGGAAAATGAAGACAATGGTTGGAGTTGTAATAGTGGTTGAAACCCCACGAATTTGCGGACAAGATGACCTCCAAACCCCAAACCCTAGTTGTCCCAAGAAGATTCAACGTCCCTCACCAAGGAATTCAATCTGCATAAATAAGAATGACCTCCAGATCTATAACTCTGCCTCCACAAAAACCCAACAAGCTGCAATGAGATTAATTTTTCTCTCAAAAATGGATGCAAGTGAAAGATCTAAATGATCTCCCCTCATAATCGCTAGGGTGGAATCTTTCACAACTAAAACATGATCAACTAGGATATAATTTTTCACTACTGAAACTAATTCAAACAAGGGTTTCACTCCAAACCCCAAAAGGCTCAAGAGCTCTCCAAATCAATATCAAAATAATCATCAACATAATGAAATAATGAGCTCTCATTGTACTTTTATACTATTTTTAATTTTTCCCCCAAGTGGCTTTTTTAATTTATCTTTAGTAAAATCACTATATTAATTTATTAACCTTTTTACTCTGAAAAAGTCATTTGTTTGACTTTAAAGCATTTATGGGCACTGTAAGTCATTTTTTATCATCTCAACATTTAGAGTTTTTTATCTCAATTTCAACGAACTATTACACCAAGGTACCCATCTTTGATCATTTATTAAAATGGCAACCTTGGTGCAATCCATTAAATAATGTTCATTAATACTCGCAAATTACAAGAACGGTCGAAATACACCGGAATCAAAATCTAACTGCACATGTATGATCTTGATGATAAAAGATGATCAAGCTCATTGGTAACATCAAATCACCCCTCTGATGACACAAGCCCATAAAGACATCTCCAACTATAATGCAAAAGAATCCAAAAATGGAGACATTACATAACTAAACTTGGGACCTGGTTTGGTTACCTACAGAGAAAAAAGTATTGCAAAATAAACAAGTATACAAGTTGAAGCAAGAAGATGGAGACAAAAAGAGATACACTGCTAGAATAAACGAGTATAGAATTTGAAAGAAGAAGATGGACACAAAAAGAGATACAAGGATAGACTTGTGGTAAAACAATTTGCACATAAGAATGGTTTAGATTTGGATAAAATATTATCCTACTATTAAAATGACTTCAAATGGAACCATTTTAGGTCTGAAGGCAAGGAAAGACTTGCATCTTCAACAATCAAATGTAAAGGTAGTTTTTTTCGACGGGGATTTGAAGGAAGAGATTTATATGCAACAACCACAGGGATATGGCGTGAAAGAAAATGAGACATTAGTATGCAAGATGAAGAAGAGATTGTATAGCCTAAAGTAAGCTCCAATGCAATGGTACTTAAAATTTGATAGATTTGAAACAAAACAAGGTTATAGTAGATATCATTCTAACCACTGTCTTTATTTTAAGAAACTAGATAATGACAATTGTACTATGTTATTGTATGGTGATAACACGTTTGTCACATGTTCGAACATGCAGGATATAAATGTGCTCAAAAGAAAATTAACTAATTCATTTGTGATGAATGATTTGAACGCTGCAAAATAAATCTTCGGCATCAGAATAACAAAAAATAAGATCGCAAATTAACATTGTTTAAGGTGAATACAAAAAGAGTGTTGGAAATATTTAGAATTCAAGATGCAAAACCAGTTAGTACACTTTTGCTCAGTCATTTAGAACTAAGCAGATAGATTACATGTCCAAGGTTTCGTACTCATTGACACTTTGCAACTTGATGTATGTGATAGTGTGCACAAGGTCAAATATTGCACATGTAGTGGGAGTTGCAAGCATGTATATGAACAATTCATGTAAAAAGCAATGGAAGGCAGCAAAGTGGATTCTCAAATATTGAGAGGTATTACTACTCAAACATTATGTTTTGAAGGTTCAAACATTGTTCTACATGTATATGTTGATTCCAATATCACAGGATAAGCACCACAAGGTATATTTTCACTGTGAGTGGAACAACAATAAGTTAGACTTTGAAATTGCAAAAGGTTGTTGCACTTTCAACAACGGATGCAGAGTATGTCGTTGTTATAGAGGCTAGTAAAGAAATGATTTGGTTATAGAAGTTTATGAAGAACTTGGAAAAGAAACATGAAACTAGCAGATTGTATAATAACAGTAAGAGTGTCAATCATCTTGTAAAGAACTCAATCTTTATTTCTAATACTAAACATATCTAACTCAAGTACCATTTCATACGATCAATTTTGGAAGAGATGTATAGTTGAAGTTGGAAAAGATACACACTAACCAAAATCCTACAAACATGTTAACAAATATAGTAACTAGGGGGAAATTGAGTCCCTACTTAGTTTCAATTTGTCTTCAAGCATGATGGTGAAGATGAAAAACTTGTCAAGGCCAAAGTTGGAGCATAGTCCAGCATATGCAATAGCAGTAAAATTGTTGTGATCAGTCTCTAAGTGGAAGATTGTTGGTTGTGGAGCCTAATTATCTTCTCGATTCAAAGATTTTGTTTCAGTCGCATTTGGATCTTAGTCCTTAGCTAGAGTTTTTTTTTATATTCTTTGCATGCTCTGTGTTATGTGCAAGTAAGTTGCGTCAGGCACAATGGGGGGTGGCAGGCCCCCTATCAAGAGGTCTACCCCTGAGCAAAATCTTTGGTAGTGTTTTGCATCCGTTTTGGATAGTTTTGGCACATGGTTTTCCAACCCATGGTTTTCTAATTCTGATTAATAAATTAAAGTTCTAATCTAATCCATGTCAATGGATTATGGAATTTTTATGCCATGAGATCCTATATATTGTATTATAATGGTGAATTTAATACAAGATAAAGAGTGTTGTAACTAAGAGAGGAGATTGTGCGAGAGTGAAGAGGACATTGCAGTGAATGCCTTATAGGTGTTCTCCCTTCATTTTGTTGAACAAAATAAAGGAAAAATTGGTTGTTTCTCCATGAACGTAGCCTATATTTGGTGAACCACATATATCAACATCTCTCTTGTATTGTGTTCTTCTATGTTTATTTCCGTATTCATTTTAATTTGTTTTATTTCAGTGTCGTGGGTTTGTGGGTTTCATTAACTTAGTGCTAAAGGGCACTACATCGACAATTTCCAATTGCACCCCTCTAAACACCTAGAATTTGAGTATAGGAAATAAAGAGTAATTCAAATTCTAGTCTATTTATATGAATATCAATTATGAGTCAATCAACTATCCCAACAATAAAATACGCCAATTGAAAGCAACAAAAGGGCCAAAGATCCCGAGATCTAAACCACAACATTGAATTAATCATTCAAGTTTTAATTTGTTCAATGGTTTAGTGCAAAAATTATTTGTCAAGGGTGGATTGTATAGGATAAGCCGGATGTACTATTGTAGGATTATGTAATCCATGTGATCCTATACTAAATGTGGATCTGAAATATCTTACTACTCAAGGCCAAAATTTAACCTTAAAATGTTAATTAACCTAATATCAACAACTTTATTTCATTCTATATACTTTTTATAAGAAAGCATCAAATTGTTTGTTTAGTACATTTCTATAATACTCATATAAAAGTGACTTGATGATACATGTGTGCAAGTGAATTAAATATCAATTAATGATCAACTTAATTTCAAGCCAGACGTGGCAAGTGCAACAAGGCAAGGGATTGTTATAGATCCAGATGGACAACAAGAAGTAAGCTTTGAATGGGGTTTAGGTGGAGCTACCATATGCACTATTGTATGGAAGAATATATGGGAAATGAAGGTCCCCCAAGATAATTATGAGTAGTACTTGTATATGTAGCACACCTAGAGTTGCCAATATGAATTCCATAATCTTATACCATTCAAATGTGAACCTATTGAACTTTATTTATCTCTGTGTTGTGGACTTGTGGGTTTCATTAACTTAGTGCTAAGGGGCACTACAGTGACAATTTCCAACTACACCCCTAAACACCTAGAAATTAAACAAAGGAAATAAAACATAATTCTAATTCTAGTATATTTATATGAAAGTAGAATCTGAGTCAATCAACTATCCCAATCATAAACTATGCCAACTAAAAGCAATCAAAGGGTCAAATATCCAAGGATTAAAAAAGACACAACACATAATTAATCCTTACCAATTCTAATTTTCTCAATGGGTTAGTGCAAAAGTTATTTGTCAAAAGTAAAGTGATGTTATGTTGTAGGAATGGGTAAGCCATGTGCAATCATCTTATGCTAAATATGGAGATGAAATCGCTTACTACTCAAGGCCAAAATTAAACTAAAAATGGTAATTAACCTAATATCTACAACTTTATTTCATTCCATATACTTTTTGTAAGCAAGCATCAAATTGTTTGTTACGTTCATTTCTATAATACTCATCTAAAAGTCACTCAATGATACAAGCAAGGTGTACAAGTCGACTAAATATAAATTAATTATTAACTTAGTTTTAAATTTGAGGTGGTAGGTGCAGTAGGGGATTGTTATAGGTTCCATAATGTAAGTTTTGAATGGGGTCTAGGTGGAGCTACCAATAAACAAGTTGAGGTATTATCGAGGGCTGAAGATTCTTTATTCAATGCAAATTAGGAATTTAATTATCACTAGAGACTCAACTATAATTATAAGATTCATTCCTGATCCCACCTCTTAGAACAAAAGGGGGTTTTGTTCTCTCTTATCCCCTAACACCCTTTACATGTTATGAATGGTTAACCCAATGTTTATTATGCCATTTGTCAAATCACCACAGTTTGCCTTGTTGAATTTTGCGATCATGCACTCGAGGGTGTGTGACACCGCAACGTTTCTCACATGGCAACACCAAAGTTACTTCATCTGGACTACGCCTCTTCACCTAAAACATACCCATACTCCATTCTAAGCTACCAGTGAGTCACACTCCTACTCTAGTGCAACTCTTGTATACTTAGACAATTGTTAATTGCTTTAACACTTAGTCATATTTAAGCATACATCCATGAAAAACCAAGAGAACTGTGGAACAAACGAAAGACAAACACAAATAAAGTGTGAGCAACACGATCCGTGTTTAACACCCAACTAAGTTTTTTTTATTATGAAACAATTACAACATGAGCACTACCGACTCAATTTACAATAGGACAAAGCCAAACGACTCACCTCACCTCACCTCACCAAGATACTCATACACAAATTGTCACCAAGACTCTTTGTCGCAACCATCTACACAGCCACCTGCAATGCACCTCAAACGTTCCCCCAACTGCAGACTTGTCTATTTGTTTACGTAGACTCCGCCTCTTCATTTCCACAAACTTGATAGATTTCGGTTCTGCCTCACACATGCCTCCAACAAGCCTGCGTTTCTACACTTCACCAAAATCAACCCAAGAGAAGTTCGTCCAACTCTATCCAACGAATCCACCACCTCAAGCCCGCAAAAGTCCTCCCAAGTGAAGCGACTTGGTTCCTTGAGAGAGGTTTTCCTCTTCGTCTGCCTCAAAATCGCAAAACTCTCTTGCTCTCCTTGTCTTGGAAAAACTTGTCTTACTTGGTTGTGCACCCTTGCTCTCTTATAGGCACACCAAAGGTCAACATCGCAAATCGTCGCATCCTATGGGGGTGTCGCTCCCCTTCGAGAACCCAAGTATCCAAACGAGTCATCGTGCCCCTTTGCTGACTCGAACGCCCAAACTAATCTTCGTGGACCTAGTCGCCCAAACGAATCCATGCGCTCATCAACCAACGTGCCCCTTGGGACCAGCGTGCCCAACCTTGGTGTGCCCCTCGTGCTAGTGCGCCCCATCTGTCGAATCAACTCATCATCTTGGGTGCACACGCCCCCTCGGGTGATTTAAGTCGACTCTCTTAAGTGCACCCCCCATGCCTTAGTCAATTCAGTTGTTTGGTGAAGCGCCCATGTCTTAACCCTTCATCAAATTGTTCGTCGTTTGACTTGTGTAGCAAGGAATCTCGGGTGGAGTCTCCCCTAGGCACGTCGCGCATCCAAGGAACCCCAACTCTCCCCTAATTGAAAACTTTCACCTCCTCATTTGCATCAAGCGTCCTACTTGCCCGATTTTCTTCGTTTCAATCTGTAGTGGAAGAGCACACCCCCGAGTTTTTACATTCCCCCACATCTCAAGTCATTGTCGTCCTCGATAACATCCACAAAATCTACAATCTCCAAGTCTCGTGTCAACTGCAAACCCCAAGATTCTATCAAAGTGGAAAGCCCAAATTTTCCTGCGAAGTGGAAACCCTAAGTTTACACAAAGCAAATTGTATTGCACCCAACTTCACACAATTCATTGCCTGAGTCAATGCGATCACTTCACCCAACTCCAAGGATGAAATTCACCCAACTTCTGATGCACCCTTTCATTACGATGTTGTTGCCTTGTTGTTTGGTTCTGTTGTTGTTTTTGTCGTTGCCTGCTACCACTGATTGTTGGCCACTTAACTTCAAAATTTTGCCTAAATGTAGAACCCTTGTGATCTTATTGTTACACCCATACTTCAACCAACTTTGCCATATCTCTCTACACACCGATATCCCCCATGCCTTGGATTAATTGGGTAGGTAATCCAACCATCGCACCCAACTCATGAGAATGCACTTTCTCATGCCCGAACTTGTTATTTTATGTCACCTCTTTGTCACTCTGTCCAACTCCAAAGACTAAGGCAAGTGTCCATCCTTACCTCATCATTGTTGTCATCATCCGATCTTCGTCAAAAAGATCCTCCACAATGTCTAAGTAATGCACTTCGAACCTGCATGTGTGCACGTACTCTTGACCCCCTTGTCATGATGTTGTTCTCGCCCAAGCCATATACTAGTTGAATGACCAGTCCAATCGTCACACTCCTTGAGACTACACATCCTCATACACAAACTGGCCACTTCCTTTCACAATTCAATCCAGTCACACAACTATCTCAAACCACGACAAGGTCGCCCCTCACCTTGTTGCATTATGAAGTCACCTTGAAACAAAATCTTTGTCC
>ML803298.1:15149-36346 GCA_009831015.1 Picea engelmannii
TATTTCTCATGAGTCTCAGACATCCAAGGAAGGGGTTTAAACCGCATTAGCTCTCAAGCCCGGCGAAGGCGAAAGCTCTCGGTCGGCCACTGCGAATGTTTAGAGAAACAAGCCTTGATTTTGTCATCCTTGACTCCATTATTACTATTATTGCTCATGTCATTTAATAACACTACGCCTTTCCTTAGGAATTTAAACCCAAAAAACAACGCATATTTGGCATAAATCCCATACATCCAAGGAAGGGGTTTGAACCGCATTAGCTCTCAAGCCCGGCAAAGGCAAAAGATCTCGGTCGGCCACTGCGAATGTTAAGAGAAAAGACCCTCGATTCGGTTATAACCATTATTGTTCATGTCAATTAATAACAATAAGAAATTTTCTGGAAACCCTATGAAATTGAACCAAAAAGTACAGAACACACACATTTAGCATGAAAATGTTAGTCGGGAAGAGATTTAAAGCACAATAGCAATAAAGACTGGCGAAGGCGAAAGCCCTCGTTTGAAAGAAACAAACCTTAATTTAATCATCTTAGACTCTACTATAACCACTATTGCTCATGTCATTTAAAAACACTAGAAATTTTTCTAGAAACCCTAGGAAATTGAACCAGAAAAAGAGAAAACAGTCAAATTTAGCATAAGAGTCTCAGCCATCCAAGGAAGGGGTTTGAACCGCATTAGCTCTCAAGCCCGGCTAAGGCGAAAGCTCTCGGTCGGCCACTGCGAATGTTTTGAGAAACAAGCCTTGATTTTGTCATCCTCGACACAATTATTACAACGATTATACATTAAACGCAATCAGCAGCAGCAGTGCTAGCTCTACTCCGAGCTGTCCAATATAGTTTACATGAGAAAACGCAATCTGAACAACTCACCTTCGACTGCGCGGCAACATAGTACACATTCTACTGCGGAGATCGATAACTGACTGAAGAACAGAGAGATGACTTATAGCCGAACCTAATGCGACCTCCAAACCCTAAAATGAATATTTTTTTAGAAACCCTAAAAAATTGCGTCTTGACTAAAATATTTTAGGTGTTCTTTGGTTTGTTAGAAATGTGCCGTTAACCTCTCGGGCCAGCATTTTTAACCATTGATTAAGAAATCACAAATCATTTAATAACTAAGGGTATTGAACTATGATCCGTAACAAACTAATCCACACTTTAATCGATTGAACTAGTTAGACTTGACTAAAAATATTTTAATTTTTAATCAATGTATAGTGAGAGGGATCAAATTTTATGAAGTATAAATTATTTTATTATTTAATTTCATATCATGATTTTTAACCGATTGAACTAGTTAGACTTGACTAAAAATATTTTAATCAATGTATAGTGAGAGGAATCAAATTTTATGAAGTATAAATTTTTTTATTATTTAATTTCATATCATGATTTTTTCATATTAAATGATAAAAAAAATTACTCCTTAAGAAATTTGACCTCTTTAGATATTTGATAGCTCAAGTTTAAGATGGTAATAGCAAGAGGCCAAATACCATGTTAATATTCTTATGATTTTAGTATTTGTGAGATCTCTCAAGAGAGGTGCTATCACTTTGTGCTTTTTTGGGTTACTTGTACTTCTCTTTCTTTTTCATTTATTTGTAGTTGGGTGAAGTGTAACTATCACTTTGTGCTTTTTTGGGTTACTTGTACTTCTCTTTCTTTTTCATTTATTTGTAGTTGGGTGAAGTGTAATTTTTCTAGTAGAATAGTTGTTTCCTTGGTCTGTGGCATGACTTTACACTTCATTAAGGGTTTGCATTTGGCTTCATGTATGGGGCTAAGGTAAGTTGTTACTTTTAAGTATATGATTCTATTAAAGGTAGCTTCAACAATGACCTCTATGGAATATTGGCTTACTTGTAAATGTAGTATTAGTTGAAACCACCGTTTGGTCCTAGAATATGACCTTAAACTGCTTATGATTGGCTAAGAGCTTGTTTTCCTTGGACGTAAGGAAACAAGTTAACAGCCCAAGACATAGAAGCGTCTGGCAAGAGTGGAAGTCTTCCCCCCTATAAATCACCAACATGTCACTACAAGTGGCTAGGTTTTATCTACACACAATGATGTAGCTACATGCCCAAGTCTTGAAACTGTATCCATAAAAGCTAGGTTGATAGCTTCGAGTATTGTAGACTTTTCCAAGGAGAAAAAAATAGTTACTCTATTCATAGTAATTCCTACTCACAACTTTTTAATCAAAAGAGTTCAATTCGAACAATGCAAGTCAACTATATTAATTATAATACTCTCTCAAATGAGGGAAAGTCATGCATAATGTACGATGCAAATGATGCATCCCATCTACTTACTCCAAACTCTTAGAGTGCACAACATTCATAGAAGCAAAGGCAATCCAAACTCACAATGCATTCACACAAGGAGAAAACAACAACAACTTTTTTATTGAAAAAGGGGAAATTAACTTACATACATTCAATGCCAATAGGGTTTTTGTTATTACAAGGATAGGTTCAAAGTTCTTCTCACAAAATGCCCCCTTTCTAAATCTCACCTAGGGATTACAATAAGAGGTCCACAAATAACTTATTTTTCAAACTTTTGAGTATGTAAAATAATGAAATCATCTCTTACATTTATCTTCTATAGTTTCGCCATCTTCCTTGTCCTCTTCCAATTTCAATTAGTGATAGGAGTTGTGATCTCCTTGACCCTTATGTCTTCTTCATTAACAACAAGAGTTATATGGACTTTTCTCCTTTGCTACGAAATGTGGGTCAATGGCCCTCCTAAGTTGTTTCCTGTTCACCTAAGAACCACCATTGTTCTTCTTCCCTTCACGAATTGCAGGCTCTTTTTCTCTTCTCCTCATAGTTCTACCAAACACACCAACGGGAACTACATCTTCTCCTCTTAATTTCATCCTTTAGATTAACTTCTCGCTAACAACCACCACTAATTATTGATGGCCCCACTTCAATGTTTCCAAGTGGCCTCTTCTAAATTATGTCCCCAACTACTACCTCAACTTCATCCTATAGATTATTTGTGGTGCTACATTCCTTGAACCCAACATTACTTGAATATGACATGTGGTGACTTTAAGAGGGATGGTAACTTCTCTTATTCTGCATTTAACCTCAACGACATTCTTCCTAATTCTCAATTTGGGAGGAGGGATTGACAATGGCCATCTCTGTGGGTTCTTAATGTACCTCTCATCCTAACTATTGGGATATTTAGACACTTAGGAGTTAGTTAAGATTAACTTTGTCTAATGTGTCTTTGGGTAAAGTGTGTTTCTTTGGTGTGCTTTTGTAACTAATTAGCACGACTTTCATGATTATGTTCTAGACATAAAGTGATCCAATGATTCATCTTATCCTTGATATTAACAACACTTGAACCATGGTTTAACATTCAATTGGTACATGATCTTTATTTAAAGAGCATGGAGGGTCATTTGTTGATAATCGATTGCGAGAGATTCATATGTAAACTATTTTCTTGTTTTCATTAATATATTGTCTCAAGTGGTTGCGTTGGCTGGGGTCATGGATTATTTCCCTCTTTGAGGGTTTTAACCATGTGATACGCTTAAGTACTAATCTTTTATATGTTTGTGTGAGTGGTTTCCTTAAGATGTTTGACCTAAGTGGATATACCACATTTATCGAACACTTCAATGGATCCTTCCTTCATATCTCCACTAGAGACCCCCTTTGCATGGTTGTGTAACTGTATTTGTATTGATACTATGATTTTTTGGGGAGGTTCTATCTTTAGATGCCTTATGTTCAACATTATAGGGGGATGGTGTTATCTAATGCTTTATCTTTCTCACCTCCTATCCATCTTCAAGGAGGATGTTGTGCATGGATCCCGCCCTATGTTGATATAGGTATTTATTAACCCTCTCACTTCTTTATTTCAGCTACAGTCGACCATGTTTTCAAGTTGTTTATCCACATGCCAACTCTCATGTGTATTTCAACTACCTATATTCTATATTTTGGCCATGACCACTCTTTGTCAGGAGATAGCCACTCTCATCTTATACTCAAGATTTATTCCAAAGTTTCATTCTCTCAAGTGCACCTATGTTGAGTATCAGTAAACCCACATGTTTGTATTTTAGCATGTTTGATCATATTTAATCTCTTTCAAATATATGGAGTTGGATCTTCTCACTCTCACTTCAATTATCACTGATCTTATTTGAGGTGGATACTCTTCTCTCATCTCTGTTACAAGATGTTTCTTTTGACACCTCTTTAGATGGAAAGTTTAATACCACTCTTCTAGTAGATGCATAATATGGTAGGGATATATCCTTTCACCCCCATTGGATGTGCAAGTTAGTCACATTTTTTTCCAGCAACTAAATCGATCGATGGCTATATTCATCATTCCTATACAAGTTGTCTCTTATGACACCTCTTCAAATTGATAATTCAATACTATCACTCTCTTAGCAAATGAACATTATGGCAAGGATATGTCTTCCCATCTTGATGTAACATCCTTGTTTTTAATCCCCGGTTTAGCAATATATAATGTAAATACGATGTATGGTCGTGGGGCCAATGATGTAATATATAAACATTGTATATCAAAATAATAAAATAAAATGTATTGTTGGTTGTAGATGGACTTAGACGAAGTCATGGGGGCTAAGTTTCCACAAGAGAGGGGGTCAAAGGGGGGGAATTATCCATGTCTATTAACCCCATGCCACTTTCTAAAATTATTATTTTTGTATGAACCTTCTATTTTCCTTTTGAGTGTATCAAAGCCCCAATCATTGAACACATGTAAGAGGGTTGGTGTGAAAAGTCACCTCACATAGTTATTGAGAGCATGGAGCTAAGTACAATCAACATTGGGGAATGTGAGAGTCAAGATGCATGGGTAAAAGGAAATTTGAATGGGTATTGTAGGAAATTTTTACAAGCATTTTTTAAGATAACACAAGTGTGTTGAGCATTGGAGCTTGAAGACAACCATAGTGGGTTTTGTGGGCAACTTGTTGGAGCTATAATTGCATGAAGAAGCAGTTTGTTAGGCCTGTAGGGTGAGATTTTTTTGTAAAAGCTAGTGAGCTTTTCCTGTTGCAGCCAGCATCCCTAGAGTCCCCAGCAAGATATATTTTAAACCTAACCTATGTTGGATCCCTTTACGGAACTGGGATAGCCTGAGGGACTATGTGGCAAAGGAGGAGATCTTGTTCCTTAGGTTTTGCGGGTTGAGGGGAAAGAAATCTTGTGGGTTGGGATAACTATAGGAAATTATCTTGTTGTGGATTATTTTGGGCCGAGAGTGGACAATAGACACCCTTAGGAGATATCCTTTCTTATGGGTTCATAGCCCCAGCTCGGGGTTGACTTGTTGTTGAGATTTGGATCAACAAGTCTATGGTTGGGTGGACCGTCCATCCTCTGCAGCTAGTTGCACATTTGCTTACCAAGAGAAGTGTTTTATCTTTGTTCTCTATTTTTAATATGGGTTTAATTTGTTATGCGTATTACTCTGCTTTCTAAGTTTCTGAATATTGTTGTGTGCTCATAAATTGAATTGCATTCATGTTTAAAAAATGTTGTTAGATGCATGCTAAATCCTTGATACATGCATTTAATTTAATGGGTATCAAAAAAAATTATGGGGTTAGTAGCGGGGGTGCTACATAGTGGTATCAGATCTCTAGTTGCAACACCAGGTCTACCTGCATCTACTATGAAATGGAAGATTTTTCAGTCTCTATGAAGGTTGGGTGAAAAAATTGTTTATGCCCAACATATGAAATTGGGGTCTAGGCCCTAAATTTCAATTTTTGGTATGATGATTGTTGTGTATAAGGGTCGATATGGCTACTAAAGGGGTCAAATTCAGCCCAAGGAGTCGATTAAGTGTTTTTTGTGATGGCTAGGACAGTCACGAGTTTGCGTTTTTTAAAATCGGCTAAGTGTCAAAAATATTTTGTGGTCGATACATAGAGTATCAACAAAGATAAAGATATTCAACGATATAGTGTGTATCGTTGAAGATAAAAATATTTAGTGATACAATGATCGTAGCCAAAAAGATAAATTTTGTGGCCAATATAGGGAACATCGACGAAGAAAAACTTTCACCAAGTGATGTGTCGGTGAAGAAAAACTTTCTCCAAGCAATGTATCAGCGAGATGAAAGATAAATCTCACCAATAAAGGAGAAGGCATTGGTGAGGTGAAAGATAAAACCCGTCGATAGAGGAAGAGAGTGTTGGCGAGAAGAAATATAAAACTCGTTGATAACGGAGAGTGTGTCAGAGAGAGGAAAGATAAAACTCACCGATAAAGGAGAGTGTATTAGTGAGAGGAAAGATAAAAATTGTTGATAAAGGAGAGTGTATCAACAAGAGGAAAGATAAAACTCCTTGATAAAGGAGATTTTATCGACGAGAGGAAAGATAAAACTTGTCAATAAAGGAGAGTGTGTTAACAAGATGAAAGATAAAACTCGTTGATCCAAGAGGATCTCCAGATGGAAAATTCCTACTTTGCACACCATGGGATAAATCATTAAAAATTTTGATGATAGGTGACACAGTTTAAAATAAATAATTAATGCTCATGAATGATTTAATTAAATTGTAAAAATGATTAATACTTGGAATTAGTATGAGAAACTCATGTATTAGTCATCCAAATTGGAAGAAGGAGGAATACTTGGAGTGAGTGGAAATCTCACGTATGAAATTATTTGTAAAAATGGGAAATTAGTTTTATGTGAGAATCCAACTCACAAATTAGTTTCCTAATTTTAAGGGGAAATTAGTTTCCTAGTCTTAAGGAGGGAGTTAAGGGTCTCGTGAGTTGGTTTGGACTCTTCCTCACTTTATTACAATTGGTTTCTTATTCTCAAGGATGAAATTAAGGGTCACATGAGTTGGTTGATATGCTTTCTCATTTTTGTCCTTGAGTGGTTATTACATCCTAAATTTGTGGATCTTGTCTCCTTGGATTATGGAGACTAAGGAAACTATTTAAACTCTTTATCGAGAGAGATTTTGGAGGCCATATGTGGAGGCTCTTTAGAGAGATCTTGGAGGAGAGAATCAAGCAATCATGCTTGTGGTTTGTAAGCCTCTTCATTGGGAGAGTTGAGCCCCCTCCATTGGGAAGAATGTAGTCATTCTGGTGTCTGAAGAAATGTCACTTATGTAAGAACCTTGGAGCATGTGCCACATTTTGTGAGAAGATTTCATCCATTTCAAAGGAAGGATAATCAAGTGATTCATATTCCAAGCATATCTGGAGATGTAGCCAGGATGTCCTGGTGAACTCCATTAACAATTCAGTGATCTCTTGTCTCTTATTTTCTTATGCATGTTTTATTTATGCAATTATGATTATTGAATGCATTAAGTAATGGATTATGAGACTAACACATTCACCAAGTTAATATTCAATTTGAATTCAAGCCTTCATACATCCATTTTTTCACCTTTGATGCAATCAAGTTCAATAGATCCACAACTGTAAATATAACCTTCATTAAGTGGCCTAGAACTAAGTCAAGTTTGGTATTAGTGTCACCCCGATTTCAGATCAAGTGGTCTTAGAGAAGGATTAACATGTATTGCAGGTGTTGAATACAAGATGGAAAAGACACCAAAGCAATCATGGATCAACGAGCTACAGGAAATCAACCAAAGCATTCAAGCAGAGAATGTCGAGTTTAAGAAGATGGTGCGAGATGCAGAAGAAGAGAATCATAGATTGTGACTTCAATTACAAGCCACAAAAGAGGCTTGGGAAAAGTTGCAAGGTGATGAAGTCTTAGCAAATCCATCCCCCACACTTGACCCATAAACGATAACTAAGGTAAACAATACTTATTCATTTTCATGTTCTTCTCCTCTTGATGATGATTTTGGTGCTTTTGAAAAGCACACTACAGGCATTGGCTTGAAGCTAATGAAGAAAATGGGATATGATGGAGGAGGCCTTGGAGCCAATGGCTAAGGCATTGTGAATCCCATTGAAGTGGTGGAACTACCTTGATATGCAGGATTGGGATATGTCAAAAAGGAAGTTGGAGAATGCTCCAAAACCATTGTTTTAGATCAAGTGGTATCAGAGTAGTAGAATTTCAAGGCTCGTGGTAGAAGCCCACTTTTGTCATTAATGCATGGCACAAACTTCGAGGTAGAGTTGCACCTTTCAGAACAGGTCGAGTTTACAGTCAAAAGTTGCAGAATGATGACACAAACTAGCTGGTGTTGTGTATGCCAAGATTTGAGCAGTCGATTGAGTGCCTTGGCACATAAACCAATGTAAGTTTTATGCATTTATGGTTTTTGCCTCTTTTTGGAAATTGCAAAAGGATGAATGTATGTTGCAGATTCTGGTGATCTTTGGGTGCTGCAGTAGGGCATCAAGATTTGAATTATTCTAGGAAATTCATTGTTTGAGCCTTACATGCAAACCGAGATGGTGCGGTAAGAGGCCATTTTGACACTTCGACATAAAGTAGTCATGCTTAGAGTCAAAAGTCTCAGAATTGCGAGACAAGTGTGATGATGGTGGCATTTGCCTTATTTATTATGTTGCACATGTTTGTGATGGGGGGTTTAAAAACCATAGAGTTTCCCACTAGTGCACATTTGGGGGTATTTGCCTTAATGTCAATGATGTAAAAGGTTGTAATTATCCACTCTTGAAAGTGATGATGAGAGTCAAAGGAATTTTTTTCTATGCCTAAGCCTTGTTGGTAACATTGTAATGGGTCTTATAGCCACTGTTAGTGAGAGGCATTGTCTTGCCTAGGCCTGTTTTGGCAACATTGTAATGGGTCTTATAGCCATTGTTGAGTGAGAGACATTGTTTTTCCTAGGCTTGTTGTTGCAACCTTGTAATCTTTCTTGTAGCCACTGTTGAGTGAGAGACATTGTTTTTCCTAGGCATGTTTTGACAATATTGTAATGGGTCTTGTAGCCACTGTTGAGTGAGAGACATTGTTTTTCCTAAGCCTGTTTTGGAAATCATTGTAAACATGTCCATGAGTGTTTATAAACTCCTGGAATGTATGGTATTGCTTTGAAGTTGTGATCATGTATTGTCAGCTACCGATTTGCATTGATGCAAGTGTTGGCATCGACATCCTCATTATGAAGTACAAAGGTGAAGGAGAAGAAGGGTACAACCTTTCATATACATGTGTTATGCAGATCAAGGAATCAACTGCATATTTGCATTGGTGCAAGTGTTTCCATCGACATCCTCATTCCAAAGTACAAAGGTGAAGGAGAAGAATGGTGTGGCCTTTCAGAAACATTTGTTATGTGGATCAAGGAGCAAGGAAGTGCATCGTAGAGTGTAAGACTCTTCCTAGGAGTTGGTTGTGGACATTCAAGTTTTCACTCCATACTTTTGGAGGACCAAAAGTGATTTTTGTGAGGAGGTTTGATCCAGGAAGATCTCCACATGGAAAATTCCTACTTTTCACAACATGGGATTAATCATTAAAAAGTTTGATGATAGGTGACAAAGTTTAAAATAAATAATTAATGCTCATGAATTACTTAATTAAATTGTAAAAATGATTAATACTTGGGAATGAGTATGAGAAACTCATGTATTAGTCATCCAAATTGGAAAAAGGAGGAATACTTGAAGTGAGTGGAAATCTCACATATTATTTTTAGAAATGAGAAATTAGTTTTATGTGAGAATCCAACTCACAAATTAGTTTCCTAATTTTAAGGGGAAATTAGTTTCCTAGTCTTAAGGAGGGAGTTAAAGGTCTCATGAGTTGGTTTGGACTCTTCCTCACTTTATTACAATTGGTTTTCTAATCTCAAGGAGGAACTTAAGCGTCTCATGAGTTGTTTGAGATGCTTTCTCATTTTTGTCGTTTAGTAGTTATTATATCCTAAATTTGTGGATCTTGTCTCCTTGGATTATGGAGACTAAGGAAAATATTTAAAATATTTATTGAGAGATATTTAGAGGCCATATGGGAAGGCTCTTTATAGAGTTCTTGGAGGAGAGAATAAATAAATCATGCTTATGGTTTGTAAACCCCTTCATTGGGAGAGTTGAGCCCCCTCCATTGGGGAGAATGTAGTCCTTCTGGTGTCTGAAGAAATGTCACTTATGTGAGAACCTTGGAGCATGTGCCACATTTTGTGAGAATATTTCAGCCCTTTCAAAGGAAGGATAATCAAGTGATTCACATTCCAAGTGTATATGGAGATGTAGCCAGGATGTCTTGGTGAACTTCATTAACCATTAAATGATCCTCTTGTTTTCTTATGCATGTTTTATTTCCGCAATTATGATTATTAAATGCATTAAGTAATGGATTATGAGACTATCACATTCACCAAGTTAATATTAAATTTGGATTAAAGCCTTCATACGCCCATCTTTTCACCTTTGATGAAATCAAGTTCAATAGATCCACAATTATAAATTTGACCTTCATTAAGTGGCCTAGAACCAAGTCAAGTTTGGTATCAGTGTCACCTCGGTTTTAGATCACTCGTCGATAAAGGAGAGTGTATCAGTGAGAGGAAAGATAAAAACTCATTGATAAAGGAGAGAATATTAGCGAGAGGAAAGATAAAACTCATCAATAAAGGAGAGTGTTGAACATGCATCTTTGAGATATAATTTTGGTAAAAATCCTAAGTATAGAAGAAGTGCGCATGAGAAGAAGGAGAACTAGGGAGTGCGCAAATGAGGTGTATCTAGAAGGAAATGAGAAGCAGAAGCGCATCCATAAGTACATTGCATAGTAAGCAGGAATAAAACAAAGAATAAAACAGGATAAGAAAGCAGATGAAAAGGAAGGATGACAACTCAACATGCTAAAGATGGAAGGATGCGCAAAAGCAGGAAGAATAAAAGAAAAGCAACATGTAGATGAAAAAGCAAGTGAAAGCAACCGAACAATCTGTTAATTGGAGTAGTCATACCTTGTAATATGGTTTTGTGGGAGGAACCAAGTAGGGTTTTAATCCCTAGATGGTATGTATAAATATGTAATGGGTTGGGAGAGTAGGGGTTGGCTAGTTGTTGTTCTTTTGGGGTTCTCGAGTTGTTGTTCCTCCTCATGTAATTGGGTTCATGTTCCTGATTGTTTGTTCTAGTCTGTAAAAGAGAGGAATTTATGTTTGAATGTAAGATATGATGCATAGAGATAGGATTTCACTCAAGAGTGGCTAGGCTAGGAGAGGAGAAACATAACCATGACATATATTTGTAAGCACAGTGCACAAGCCAGAAGAAATTGACAAACACATAATAAAGAAGCCAGTCGTTGTGGACGTAGCCCAAATTTGGGTGAACCACAATAAATCTTGTGTTACATGTTTGTTATATGATTATTCATGGATTTTGTTTTATGATTTTTAGATTAGATCTGTGTTATGCAATAATCATTGCACAATAATCATGATTGTTACAGTAATGGGTTATGTGGTAAACTGGAATCAAATGATTGTATGAATCTGAATCACTAAGTAGTAATAGAGAATAAGGACATAATTACATGCACAAAACTAATAAGGAAGAATGAACATAATGGTCGCTTCCCATTCCCTCACTACTTCAAAAACTTGGTTCTTGCAGTCCCAATAGATACCTCGAGTGATACTTCAACTGCGCAAGTACGTGATGCCAAAAGGGTCAGTGTCTGGTAGGTTTTTTTGGTCAAATATAACTCGAACTTAGGGTCTTATAAACCGTGTGTGGTGCCAACAGAGAGAGATTCAATGAGAAGAAAAATAAAATTCGTCGATACAAGAGGTAGTGTCGGGGAGGAAAAATATAAATCTGGTCCATACAAAAGATAGTGTCGGCTAGGAAAAAAACAAAGCTTGCCAATACGAGAGATGGTGTCGGTGAGGAAAAAGATAAATCTCGTTGATACATGAGAGAGCATCAGTGAGAAGAAAGGTAAAACTCATCGATAAAGAGGAGAGTGTCAATGAGAAGAAAAATAAAACTCATCGATAAAGGAGAGAGTGTCGGCGAGAATAAAGATAAAACTCATCGATAAAGGAGAGAGCATTGGTGAGAAGAAAGATAAAAAATTTTGATAAAGAAGAGAAGATAATAAGAGGGGAGAAGTGGAGAAAGAGAAGGAGGAAAAGGAAGGAGAAAATTAGACAATGTATAAAAAACAAAAAAATGGAGCCAAAAACTTGTTTTGACCATAATAGGAGCATTTTAAATCAAAATAAGATTAAATTTAAAGGGTATGTCTATAGTGACAAAAGATATAAAAGTGACTGTGACAACCACTGGCCATTTGTGCCTAATTTTTTTAGAAAATCCAAAAGAGTGGTCTTTAAAGATATGAGTGGTGCTCAGTAACTGGGGCCTAGATAAACATTAAATTTTTATAGGGAGTCCAAAAAGCAGGCATGAAGATACTTGGTTAGGGTTTTGGAAAAATTCAAAGGGGTTTGGAGTGGAGATGTCGTAACATGGCAAAATCCACTATTCTTGGGCACTTTGGGGGGATTTTTTAAATTTTCATGGGAGGAAAAGGGGCCCCGAATCTCCAAGCCATAAAAAATTATGTATTCAACATTTTACCTACTCTTCAATCTAGACAACATTTTCTTAAGGAAGTTTTTCCCATTTTTTCTCCATTTGGGAGATAGCCATTTTTTGCTAAAAAAATTGAGTTTGGAGGAAATGCAAAAAAGGACAAAATTACCAAATCCAGATTGATGCAAAAGTTGGTTGGAATATCAGAACCTGAATTTGAGAGTTGTTGTGTATTCATAATCAGGAACACTATCAGTGCCTGATATAAACACTTTCCTAGTTCTTGCCAAATTTTATTCTACAAGGGGTAGACGTAAGCCCTTTAGATTATTGATACTAGTGAAAAAAGGTGCAAAAATGGGTGAAACTAATGATTCCAGAAAACAACTTTTTCAGGCTTTCTTTAGATATTGCTTAAACCCAGAGGTTTATTGTGGTCTCAGTTTGTCTCGTATTTTCATATATTTTATTGCTAATGCTAAATATCAACAAGATGTATTTTATGACTAGTTTTTTGACTTCCAAGTTCTAGTATAACTGAGTTGAGATCCCACAAAACCACATGAATTCACATCCATTCAAACTTATATGAGATATTATTTATCCCCAGAGGAAATTCAATGAGATCTCCAAGTTCAGACCATTTCAATTTTCAGTCCCCATTAAAATATGAAAGTATTGTACTCAGTCCGTATTATAAGTTGGAAATACTACCATGGGTTTTTATATTCAAAATTCTAGATTTGATGCACTAATCAAAGCCTTGTCTATTCTTATCTGGTAATGAAAATTTGAGATTTTAATATGTGGCTGGACAATTGTATGGCATCTTATAGTCTGAGTTTTATCATTGCTACTACTCCCACTATTTGTTTGAAGACTTTAGCTTTTGTATTGTCTAATACTCCAAATGACTTGTATCAAAGTCTATCTTAAATAGTTACCAGTCTCAAGACTGTAACAACTTGTGCATGCACTTTGCAAAATATCTACCCAGAGATTAAAATTCATAACAAGACCAATAGAGTCAATTACAAGAGAGAAAAAGGAACATCTCTTGATTGCAATATCAATGTCCAATAATGGCCACATAATTTTGGTCGAGACTCAAATTACAAAAGGGAAAATTAAAGTGAACATAGTCTTAATGCTCAAATGGACAATTTGGCTTATACTCCTCGTCAATATAACCATTAAAAATTAGCAAGGTTCACAAGAGTGAAATAAAGACAATCTAATTATGTGCAATCTCAATGTTCAAGGTAAAACAAGGAAACTAATTTTAAGTGTAATTTTGATGTTCTTTGGGACAACCAATAGGCAATAAATTGTAACATACTCTTGCATAGTGGAGATGATGCTAAGATTTCTAGATAGGTGCCCTAGTGAAAATGATTAAATACAAAATAGGCAAATTAACATCGGTGTTTAGAAGAATAATTACCTTGAAATTATTTTTCAGAATTAACTTACCGTTCTATTGGGAACAAGGAACCAAATATCCATCAAACCTTAAATAGGATGGATCTTTCCCTAACATTAGAACTAGTCTCCCATGCCATTAAGAATTTTCTTATTACAGGAAAATCATCATCAAGGTCAGACAAATGACAGTTTTGTGGGCAAGCGCACAACTTAACAATGTACAAACAACCACTGGAACTATTGGTTGAGTTATGGATTTGAGATTAATTCTTGACAAGTTAAACTTTAAACATGCATTCAGTGAAACTTCAACATAAAAAATCAAATGAAAGATTTATAAATCACACTTAAATTATTTACCATGTGAAACAATAAAAATGCTTCAGGGATTCTTGGAAACTAAAGATGGAATTTGGTAGAAATAACTATGCCATATATATCTAATAGTTTAAAAACAAAGTTTATAAACCATAATAAGATTTGAACTTATCGTTTTAAAAGTCATAGACCAAAAACCAACTGAGTGAGTGATTTCCACCCAACCGTAGGTAATCCACAATGGACACCACTCCCTAGTCGAGATATGATACCACCAGAGCGAAGTAGGGATAAGATACTCTAAAATTCAAGTTCAAACCAATGATTTCTATTGTTGATTCCTTGACAATAGAGTAGCACTAAGGAATCCACATACCTTCCTAACACAACTCAAGGAGCAACTCCTTCTCTATTATCAAGTACCTAAAAAATTATTCCTTCTCATGTTATTCATTGTGTGCATAAAAGGTACATGCTATTATCTCAAGTTTTGGCAAAGTTCTCCATGGTTTCTTGGCTTTTCCTCAAGGCTACAAGCTTCAATTCATGGTTGGTTGGTCTATCATGGGATTTGATCCATTTTTCCATTGTCTAACCTGTCTCAACTCGTTTCCACTCCCATTTCTAACAACTCCTCTTTCCCCATTCAAATTTTCCCTCATGCATAATGGATAGAGAATTCAAACTCAACTTCTCTTCCTAGTTCCAAGAATGTCGCTGATCCAGGTGGATATTGGTGGCCACCCACCTTTTTCAATTAGCTCAAAACAATTTTCTGGCAATTTTGGTAATTTTCTATTTTTAGTAGTTTTTAACTTTCGGGGCCATTTTGAGGGCCTAAATGAAGGTTTTTTGGGATGGAGCTTCTCAATAATGGCCAATGGCTCTTATTGAGCCCCCTAAATGAATCTCCTCTACTATACCTTTCCAACGAGATATCGTGCACCCCAAACGGAGATCACATGCCAAAGTTATGCCTCTAGGAAGTTGATACACCAAACTACCCAAAACAGGGTCCACAAAACTGTTGGTTTTTCATCTTCCGGGGTTAGGGTTTTAGATTTTCTTTATGATAAAAATTCATTTGGAGCCTCATTGTAAAATCATATTCTTACGAATGCGAGTAGCAGACACATCTCTTCTCAGAGATAAGCTGCCACCATTCTAGCAAGTCTTTCACTCTGTATTTTTATAGTCTTTGTACATTTTCGCTCATTAATAGAAAATTGTGTATTATTGTATCTCTGTGTTTATGGTTTCATATTTGATACATTTGTGTTATATTATTGGATATCCAAGATATATCTATACATTTCTTTATTATATCTCCGCTCTCATTTCATGCCGAAAATAATCTGGATCAATGGTATCAGAGCAGGCTGCTCTTGATCGTTTTTTTCAGTGCATGTCCCCGACGAGGTCCGAGTATAGAAAGTTGGGTCTCAATATTGTCTCTCTTGAATAAAATCGCTCTTGCATGCCCAAGAAACCCTCCATGGGGGAAGAAAAGAAAAAGGACTGAGCAGATGATTCTATCAATCTATTGCTTGAGCAAGCTCTGACACGACAGAGGGACGAAATGATGGAGAATATTTCCAACATCCTTCAACACCTGCCAATAGCAGCAGATGCATCTTCATCAAACAACCACTTTGGAAGAACCTCTCATTTAAAGTTACAAGTTAATTTTGATATTCTCGTATTTGAAGGTCAGATAGATGCAGATGCCCTAGACAAATGGTTAAATCTGTTAGAAGGTTATTTCTCTGTTCATAATTTTTCCTACAGGGAAAAGATCACCTTTGCACTCCTTAAATCTCTCCTCCGTGTCAAACATTGGTGGCAAACTTACTAGGAGCAAAGTTCCACAGAGGAGTCTGGAATATATGGGGCCGAGCCCACTTGGGATTTTTTTGTGGATGCGGTAAAGGAACAATATTACCCTGTTGGAAACTATGAGGACCAGTACATGAGATGGACCACACTACAACAAGAGAAGGGCCAAGTAGTTTCAGAGTTCACCAATACCTTCCATACCTTGTGCACCAAGTTGGGTATCAAAGACTCCGAACGACATTTGGTTATGAAATACTATGGGGCTCTACACAAATACATTCAAACTAAAATGGATTTTATGGACATCTCATCACTCGATGTTACTTATTGATATTGTGTTAAAATCGAGCATAAATTTAAGCACCAAAAAAAACGAGAGTTTGGGTCTGCAAATCCATAACAACCAAAGTATGATAAAGACGACCCTAATAAGCAGTCTCCCAAAAACCAGTCCAAGACACAAGAAAAGAAGGGTCACGGGAAGACAAATAAGGACCCCGGAAAATGGTGCGATTTCCACAAAATCCCTTGTCACAACACTGAGGACTATCGCTCAAAACAATCATTGGTGGTCGAGCTCAAAGACAAGGAGTCGAACCTTGATTCATAATCTGATTATGAAAATACTGGTAAAAGATAGCTCATCGACGCAGACCCCACTATTATTGTTGCGACTGCAACAATTCAACCAGGAGAACCAACTGATCTTGAAGAGGGGGAGCGCCTTTTTCATTCACAAATGTGGGTGAAGGGGACCCCGCTGCATTTTATTGTTGATAGCAGAAGCCATAAGAACCTCATCTCAACAGAGGTCATCAAACAATTGGGATTGTCAAAAACACCACACCCACAACCATACAACATCAGGTGGCTTCGCCAGGGACGAGATCTTCGTGTCATCCAACAGTGTCGATTGTCATACGACATCCATCCCTTCAAGGATGAGGTATTATGTGATGTTTCCCCACTAGATGTCTGTGATGTTCTCTTAGGCCAACCATATATGTGGAAGCGCCATGTTGTTTATGAGTCTCGACCCCGCAATGTCATTGTTTCTCTAGGGGGTCATCTCTACAGAATACCAAAGGTAGTTCTGACTGTTGTTCCACCTAAACAATGTCGCAAGGTAGTATCTCATACAACAAAATTCAGCTTCTTCACAATCTGTTCAAAATGTGAACAAAAGGATACTGCAACCACTAGAGCCTTGGCCCAAGCACCTTCTATCCAATAGAAGCAGGTTGACAAGATTGCAGCAAAGTGTAAAGATTGCTTCAGCACACAAGCATCTTATGTAGCCAGACTGGTTAAAAAGGTCCAACCCTTCCAACCACATGTTCGTGAAAACCTTCAACAAGATAAGCAGTGCAACTTCTCCAACAAGGCAAGCAACTCATCAAGATGCAGATTTAGCAAACACTTTCCCCTCTCCCTGGGGCACTCAACGTAATGGATACTCTTATCGTGCAATTTGTACTTTGATAGAAGGGAAAGTAAAATGAAGACAAATTGGTGTAACGAGAGACTATCCTATCACTATCATCTCAATAGGATGTCTCTTTCTATTTAGGGTGTTGGGCCCAGGGGAGATGTCCCCGGTGACTTGGGGTTTTGAGAAAGTGAAGGATAAAGGCCAAGTGAAAAGGTTCCCTCTCACAAGTCACCACCGATCAGAAAGTCTGGTTAAACAACCAATAAAGAAATAATAAACCAGAAGTATACCTGCCCGGAACAAAGCAACATAAAATTATATTTTGCAAGAGCATTTGCTAGTTAGTACCTCATATAATCAGAGACTTTCTCAATAAAATAAATTGACTAATACATTGATGAAGTAAACAAAGATGTATAGCAACAATCATCACAAGACAATACTTCACAATTAATGCTTTAGAGAATCTTCAAAATGAGCAAGAATGATTAATCATCAATATCATAACACCAACATTCATCAGAAGTAAATAAGGCTATGCATTAGTCAATATTTTCAATTGCTTAGAGAAGCCTAAAATGATGCAAAGTATGGTTGGAACTTCATTGAGTATTAGAAACAATAAGGTTAGTAGATCAATCTAATCTAGGGTTAGAAGGTGTTAGTAGTTTGTTCAAATATTTGGATGTTTGAAGGTTGTGATCAAAACACTCAAGGGAGAGATCTTAGACCAGTGCTTTCATAGGGAAAATGGAGTCAATAAGTGGCTGAAAGAATTGAAGGAGAAAGATGATAATAATAGAGCCAAAGACAAGAGGAATTTGATGGATGAACTGTTGGTAAACCAAGGCTTCAACAACCAAACCCTAGGGGAAAACGACTACTAAGGTGTAGGTAACCCTAGGCCTTAGTAGGTTTTCCTCCTTTAACTCAATGATAAAGTAAAATCGACTAGGATGAAGAACAAGTGCTAGGATGTTGCAATAGAAAGGCCCTAGCAATGGCTTCAAAAGAAAAAGGCTCCTTGGCACAATCTAGTAGGTGGATAGAAAATTAGAACAAGGACAATAACATGTGCTTGATTCCCTAGGGTTTAGGCTAGCAATTTCATAAGCAATAGAAAAAATGCAAAGTAAAAACACCATAACCATTCAAGTAAAGGAAGAATTGCAGAATTTTACTCACATTCACCAAGCATCATCAAGCAAAACCCTAGTTGTAAATTTTCCACTAAGAAAAATGCCAATTTCACAAAAAATAACCCTCCTTCAACAAGTGCGCACTAGAATTTCAGTCCAAATCCCTAATGAGGGATGCAAATTTCAGACCTCACACAAGTGTGAGTGAAAGATGATGAGAAAATGAGAGTTTTAGCTCTCTACTTATACAATACCTTTGACCTTTAATTTCACTTTAGGTCAAAAAGAATATGTCCCTGGTGACTTGGGGTTTTGAGAAAGCAAAAGATAAATGCCAAGTGAAAAGGTTCCCTCTCACAAGTCACCACTGATCAAAAAGTCCGGTTAAACAACCAATAAAGAAATAATAAACCGAAAGTATACCTGTCTGGAACAAAGCAACATAAAACTATATTTTGTAAGAGCACTGGCTGGTTAGTACTTCATATAATCAGAGACTTTCTCAATAAAAGAAATTGAATAATATATTGATAAAGTAAACAAAGATGTACAACAACAATGATCACAATACAATACTTCATAATTAATGCTTTAGAGAAGCTTCAAAATGAGCAAGAATGATTAATCATCAATATCATAACACCAACATTCATCAGAAGTAAATAAGGCTATGCATTAGTCAATATTTTCAATTGCTTATAGAAGCTTAAAATGATGCAAAGTATGGTTGGAACTTCATTGAGTATTAGCAACAATAAGGTTAATAGATCAATCTAATCTAGGGTTAGAAGGTGTTAGTAGTTTGTTCAAAGATTTGGATGTTTGAAGGTTGTGATAAAAGCACTCAAGGGAGAGATCTTAGACCAGTGCTTTCATAGGGAAAATGGAGTCAATAAGTGGCTAAAAGAATTGAAGGAGCAAGATGATATAATAGAGCCAAATACAAGAGGAATTTGATGGATGAAGTGTTGGTAAGCCAAGGCTTCAACCACCAAACCCTAGGGGAAAACGACTACTAAGGTGTAGGTAACCCTAGCCCTTAGTAGGTTTTCCTCCTTCTTTAACTCAATGATAAAGTAAAATAGGCTAGGATGAAGAACAAGTGCTAGGGTGTTGCAATCGAAAGGCCCTAGCAATGGCTTCAAAAGAAAACGACTCCTTGGCACAATCTAGTAGGTGGATAGCAAATTAGAACAAGGACAATAACATGTGCTTGATTCCCTAGGGTTTAGGCTAGCAATTTCATAAGCAATAGAAAAATGCAAAGTAAAAACACCATAACCATTCAAGTAAAGGAAGAATTGCAGAACTTTACTCACATTCACCAAGCATCATCAAGAAAAACCCTAGTTGTAAACTTTCCACCAAGAAAAATGCCAATTTCACCAAAAATAGCCCTCCTTCAACAAGTGCGCACTAGAATTTCAGTCCAAAACCCTAATGAGGGCCACAAATTTCAAACCTCACACAAGTGTGAGTGAAAGATGATGATAAAATGAGAGTTTTATCTCTCTACTTATACAATACCTTTGATCTTTAATTTCACTTTAGGTTAAAAAGGTCGACATGGCCAAATTTACATCAAAATATTGTTTTACATTAAATGTCACAATTAAAACCCTAAATCAAGCATAAATGATGACGTCGTGCCCTTTTAGGGTGACGTTAGGCCCTTTTAGGGCAACGTTGGCCTCTTGGGGAAAAACGTTAGGCCTTCTTGGGCCTCAGGAACCTGCCACACATGCCACTTGGCACACAACTACCTCCCAAAACCTCCAAAAGTACTGGATGACATCATGGGTGTCCTAGGTGACATCACAGGCCTTCCAAGGCTTACGTCCTGGTGAAAAAGGGCATAAACCCTCTGGGTACAGGTCTGCCAAGCTGCCTCTAGTGGAACATCCTCCTCTTCCTCTAGTGTAATCCTCTGATCTGTCTCTGCCCACTATCGGGGTCTCAACATCCATCTGGTGGGATTTTAGCCCCATGGTGGTCCGAACTGATCATCTTTCCATGTGTACCTATCCATAAGGGTACCTTTCCATCGGGTATGGTCCTGAAACATCAATAGATACGCTCTCCATGGGATCATAAGTCACGAGGATCATAGCAATGTCAATCACATCTAGTCATCAATTTTATTAAACATGTGCATAAATTTTGTTTTACCTAGACAAGTGCTCAAAGACATTATACTAATCTACAAGCCAAGTTTGGAGGAATTGTTAGGATGTCCTATTGGGCTAATGCTCAGTGGATGTGGGGTGTTTTTGGGAGAAATCAAATCTAAGCCATGTGTGTGGATGAGGTGGTAAGGGATGTCTGGGAAAGGGGTGCAGTGATAGCAGGGAAATGTATGGCTTACCTATGGGTGCCTCTGTAGAGGGTGAGTTGCACCTATCATGGATGCAAATGTTTCCAAGCCCATTCATGCCTTTTGTCTTTATTCTTATTTCTTTTTCTTTCAAGAAGCTAGTTAGGGGACACTGCCCTGGCGTGGTGACCAGTGGTGGCAATGT